>JACJVH010000295.1:0-87294 GCA_028654395.1 Scutellaria barbata
TGTACTCACATTATCGTCTAAGTATTATCGAATGTAATCCAAAACACTTCAAGTTATATTGATAGAAAACTTGCTCACCAAGTAAAGCTTGTTGGAGTTCTAGTTACGTATTTGAAGAGTTGAAATGACCAAGCTATAATAAGTGTGAATGGCTTTGATCGGAATTCATTCATTCTAACATTCGATAATATAAGCTTTAATCTTATAATCTAAGTACACGTATTCTCTTATAGTCAAAGGGTTCGGTCAATTGTTGTAGAATAACTCCATTAGTAGCATTGATTTCACCTTCTTAAGATGTAATTGTACTCACATTATCGTCTAAGTATTATCGAATGTAATCCAAAACACTTCGAGTTATATTGATAGAAAACTTGCTCACCAAGTAAAGCTTGTTGGAGTTCTAAGTTACGTATTTGAAGAGTTGAAATGACCAAGCTATAATAAGTGTGAATGGCTTTGATCGGGAATTCATTCATTCTAACATTCGACAATATAAGCTTTAATCTTATAATCTAAGTACACGTATTCTCTTAAAGTCAAAGGGTTCGGTCAATTCTTGTAGAATAACTCCATTAGTAGCATTGATTTCACCTTCTTAAGATGTAATTGTACTCACATTATCGTCTAAGTATTATCGAATGTAATCCAAAACACTTCAAGTTATATTGATAGAAAACTTGCTCACCAAGTAAAGCTTGTTGGAGTTCTAAGTTACGTATTTGAAGAGTTGAAATGACCAAGCTATAATAAGTGTGAATGGCTTTGATCGGGAATTCATTCATTCTAACATTCGATAATATAAGCTTTAATCTTATAATCTAAGTACACGTATTCTCTTAAAGTCAAAGGGTTCGGTCAATTGTTGTAGAATAACTCCATTAGTAGCATTGATTTCACCTTCTTAAGATGTAATTGTACTCACATTATCGTCTAAGTATTATCGAATGTAATCCAAAACACTTCAAGTTATATTGATAGAAAACTTGCTCACCAAGTAAAGCTTGTTGGAGTTCTAAGTTACGTATTTGAAGAGTTGAAATGACCAAGCTATAATAAGTGTGAATGGCTTTGATCGGGAATTCATTCATTCTAACATTCGACAATATAAGCTTTAATCTTATAATCTAAGTACACGTATTCTCTTATAGTCAAAGGGTTCGGTCAATTGTTGTAGAATAACTCCATTAGTAGCATTGATTTCACCTTCTTAAGATGTAATTGTACTCACATTATCGTCTAAGTATTATCGAATGTAATCCAAAACACTTCAAGTTATATTGATAGAAAACTTGCTCACCAAGTAAAGCTTGTTGGAGTTCTAAGTTACGTATTTGAAGAGTTGAAATGACCAAGCTATAATAAGTGTGAATGGCTTTGATCGGGAATTCATTCATTCTAACATTCGACAATATAAGCTTTAATCTTATAATCTAAGTACACGTATTCTCTTATAGTCAAAGGGTTCGGTCAATTGTTGTAGAATAACTCCATTAGTAGCATTGATTTCACCTTCTTAAGATGTAATTGTACTCACATTATCGTCTAAGTATTATCGAATGTAATCCAAAACACTTCAAGTTATATTGATAGAAAACTTGCTCACCAAGTAAAGCTTGTTGGAGTTCTAAGTTACGTATTTGAAGAGTTGAAATGACCAAGCTATAATAAGTGTGAATGGCTTTGATCGGGAATTCATTCATTCTAACATTCGACAATATAAGCTTTAATCTTATAATCTAAGTACACGTATTCTCTTATAGTCAAAGGGTTCGGTCAATTGTTGTAGAATAACTCCATTAGTAGCATTGATTTCACCTTCTTAAGATGTAATTGTACTCACATTATCGTCTAAGTATTATCGAATGTAATCCAAAACACTTCAAGTTATATTGATAGAAAACTTGCTCACCAAGTAAAGCTTGTTGGAGTTCTAAGTTACGTATTTGAAGAGTTGAAATGACCAAGCTATAATAAGTGTGAATGGCTTTGATCGGGAATTCATTCATTCTAACATTCGACAATATAAGCTTTAATCTTATAATCTAAGTACACGTATTCTCTTATAGTCAAAGGGTTCGGTCAATTGTTGTAGAATAACTCCATTAGTAGCATTGATTTCACCTTCTTAAGATGTAATTGTACTCACATTATCGTCTAAGTATTATCGAATGTAATCCAAAACACTTCAAGTTATATTGATAGAAAACTTGCTCACCAAGTAAAGCTTGTTGGAGTTCTAAGTTACGTATTTGAAGAGTTGAAATGACCAAGCTATAATAAGTGTGAATGGCTTTGATCGGGAATTCATTCATTCTAACATTCGACAATATAAGCTTTAATCTTATAATCTAAGTACACGTATTCTCTTATAGTCAAAGGGTTCGGTCAATTGTTGTAGAATAACTCCATTAGTAGCATTGATTTCACCTTCTTAAGATGTAATTGTACTCACATTATCGTCTAAGTATTATCGAATGTAATCCAAAACACTTCAAGTTATATTGATAGAAAACTTGCTCACCAAGTAAAGCTTGTTGGAGTTCTAAGTTACGTATTTGAAGAGTTGAAATGACCAAGCTATAATAAGTGTGAATGGCTTTGATCGGGAATTCATTCATTCTAACATTCGACAATATAAGCTTTAATCTTATAATCTAAGTACACGTATTCTCTTATAGTCAAAGGGTTCGGTCAATTGTTGTAGAATAACTCCATTAGTAGCATTGATTTCACCTTCTTAAGATGTAATTGTACTCACATTATCGTCTAAGTATTATCGAATGTAATCCAAAACACTTCAAGTTATATTGATAGAAAACTTGCTCACCAAGTAAAGCTTGTTGGAGTTCTAAGTTACGTATTTGAAGAGTTGAAATGACCAAGCTATAATAAGTGTGAATGGCTTTGATCGGGAATTCATTCATTCTAACATTCGACAATATAAGCTTTAATCTTATAATCTAAGTACACGTATTCTCTTATAGTCAAAGGGTTCGGTCAATTGTTGTAGAATAACTCCATTAGTAGCATTGATTTCACCTTCTTAAGATGTAATTGTACTCACATTATCGTCTAAGTATTATCGAATGTAATCCAAAACACTTCAAGTTATATTGATAGAAAACTTGCTCACCAAGTAAAGCTTGTTGGAGTTCTAAGTTACGTATTTGAAGAGTTGAAATGACCAAGCTATAATAAGTGTGAATGGCTTTGATCGGGAATTCATTCATTCTAACATTCGACAATATAAGCTTTAATCTTATAATCTAAGTACACGTATTCTCTTATAGTCAAAGGGTTCGGTCAATTGTTGTAGAATAACTCCATTAGTAGCATTGATTTCACCTTCTTAAGATGTAATTGTACTCACATTATCGTCTAAGTATTATCGAATGTAATCCAAAACACTTCGAGTTATATTGATAGAAAACTTGCTCACCAAGTAAAGCTTGTTGGAGTTCTAAGTTACGTATTTGAAGAGTTGAAATGACCAAGCTATAATAAGTGTGAATGGCTTTGATCGGGAATTCATTCATTCTAACATTCGACAATATAAGCTTTAATCTTATAATCTAAGTACACGTATTCTCTTATAGTCAAAGGGTTCGGTCAATTGTTGTAGAATAACTCCATTAGTAGCATTGATTTCACCTTCTTAAGATGTAATTGTACTCACATTATCGTCTAAGTATTATCGAATGTAATCCAAAACACTTCAAGTTATATTGATAGAAAACTTGCTCACCAAGTAAAGCTTGTTGGAGTTCTAAGTTACGTATTTGAAGAGTTGAAATGACCAAGCTATAATAAGTGTGAATGGCTTTGATCGGGAATTCATTCATTCTAACATTCGACAATATAAGCTTTAATCTTATAATCTAAGTACACGTATTCTCTTATAGTCAAAGGGTTCGGTCAATTGTTGTAGAATAACTCCATTAGTAGCATTGATTTCACCTTCTTAAGATGTAATTGTACTCACATTATCGTCTAAGTATTATCGAATGTAATCCAAAACACTTCAAGTTATATTGATAGAAAACTTGCTCACCAAGTAAAGCTTGTTGGAGTTCTAAGTTACGTATTTGAAGAGTTGAAATGACCAAGCTATAATAAGTGTGAATGGCTTTGATCGGGAATTCATTCATTCTAACATTCGACAATATAAGCTTTAATCTTATAATCTAAGTACACGTATTCTCTTATAGTCAAAGGGTTCGGTCAATTGTTGTAGAATAACTCCATTAGTAGCATTGATTTCACCTTCTTAAGATGTAATTGTACTCACATTATCGTCTAAGTATTATCGAATGTAATCCAAAACACTTCAAGTTATATTGATAGAAAACTTGCTCACCAAGTAAAGCTTGTTGGAGTTCTAAGTTACGTATTTGAAGAGTTGAAATGACCAAGCTATAATAAGTGTGAATGGCTTTGATCGGGAATTCATTCATTCTAACATTCGACAATATAAGCTTTAATCTTATAATCTAAGTACACGTATTCTCTTATAGTCAAAGGGTTCGGTCAATTGTTGTAGAATAACTCCATTAGTAGCATTGATTTCACCTTCTTAAGATGTAATTGTACTCACATTATCGTCTAAGTATTATCGAATGTAATCCAAAACACTTCAAGTTATATTGATAGAAAACTTGCTCACCAAGTAAAGCTTGTTGGAGTTCTAAGTTACGTATTTGAAGAGTTGAAATGACCAAGCTATAATAAGTGTGAATGGCTTTGATCGGGAATTCATTCATTCTAACATTCGACAATATAAGCTTTAATCTTATAATCTAAGTACACGTATTCTCTTATAGTCAAAGGGTTCGGTCAATTGTTGTAGAATAACTCCATTAGTAGCATTGATTTCACCTTCTTAAGATGTAATTGTACTCACATTATCGTCTAAGTATTATCGAATGTAATCCAAAACACTTCAAGTTATATTGATAGAAAACTTGCTCACCAAGTAAAGCTTGTTGGAGTTCTAAGTTACGTATTTGAAGAGTTGAAATGACCAAGCTATAATAAGTGTGAATGGCTTTGATCGGGAATTCATTCATTCTAACATTCGACAATATAAGCTTTAATCTTATAATCTAAGTACACGTATTCTCTTATAGTCAAAGGGTTCGGTCAATTGTTGTAGAATAACTCCATTAGTAGCATTGATTTCACCTTCTTAAGATGTAATTGTACTCACATTATCGTCTAAGTATTATCGAATGTAATCCAAAACACTTCAAGTTATATTGATAGAAAACTTGCTCACCAAGTAAAGCTTGTTGGAGTTCTAAGTTACGTATTTGAAGAGTTGAAATGACCAAGCTATAATAAGTGTGAATGGCTTTGATCGGGAATTCATTCATTCTAACATTCGACAATATAAGCTTTAATCTTATAATCTAAGTACACGTATTCTCTTATAGTCAAAGGGTTCGGTCAATTGTTGTAGAATAACTCCATTAGTAGCATTGATTTCACCTTCTTAAGATGTAATTGTACTCACATTATCGTCTAAGTATTATCGAATGTAATCCAAAACACTTCAAGTTATATTGATAGAAAACTTGCTCACCAAGTAAAGCTTGTTGGAGTTCTAAGTTACGTATTTGAAGAGTTGAAATGACCAAGCTATAATAAGTGTGAATGGCTTTGATCGGGAATTCATTCATTCTAACATTCGACAATATAAGCTTTAATCTTATAATCTAAGTACACGTATTCTCTTATAGTCAAAGGGTTCGGTCAATTGTTGTAGAATAACTCCATTAGTAGCATTGATTTCACCTTCTTAAGATGTAATTGTACTCACATTATCGTCTAAGTATTATCGAATGTAATCCAAAACACTTCAAGTTATATTGATAGAAAACTTGCTCACCAAGTAAAGCTTGTTGGAGTTCTAAGTTACGTATTTGAAGAGTTGAAATGACCAAGCTATAATAAGTGTGAATGGCTTTGATCGGGAATTCATTCATTCTAACATTCGACAATATAAGCTTTAATCTTATAATCTAAGTACACGTATTCTCTTATAGTCAAAGGGTTCGGTCAATTGTTGTAGAATAACTCCATTAGTAGCATTGATTTCACCTTCTTAAGATGTAATTGTACTCACATTATCGTCTAAGTATTATCGAATGTAATCCAAAACACTTCGAGTTATATTGATAGAAAACTTGCTCACCAAGTAAAGCTTGTTGGAGTTCTAAGTTACGTATTTGAAGAGTTGAAATGACCAAGCTATAATAAGTGTGAATGGCTTTGATCGGGAATTCATTCATTCTAACATTCGACAATATAAGCTTTAATCTTATAATCTAAGTACACGTATTCTCTTATAGTCAAAGGGTTCGGTCAATTGTTGTAGAATAACTCCATTAGTAGCATTGATTTCACCTTCTTAAGATGTAATTGTACTCACATTATCGTCTAAGTATTATCGAATGTAATCCAAAACACTTCAAGTTATATTGATAGAAAACTTGCTCACCAAGTAAAGCTTGTTGGAGTTCTAAGTTACGTATTTGAAGAGTTGAAATGACCAAGCTATAATAAGTGTGAATGGCTTTGATCGGGAATTCATTCATTCTAACATTCGACAATATAAGCTTTAATCTTATAATCTAAGTACACGTATTCTCTTAAAGTCAAAGGGTTCGGTCAATTCTTGTAGAATAACTCCATTAGTAGCATTGATTTCACCTTCTTAAGATGTAATTGTACTCACATTATCGTCTAAGTATTATCGAATGTAATCCAAAACACTTCGAGTTATATTGATAGAAAACTTGCTCACCAAGTAAAGCTTGTTGGAGTTCTAAGTTACGTATTTGAAGAGTTGAAATGACCAAGCTATAATAAGTGTGAATGGCTTTGATCGGGAATTCATTCATTCTAACATTCGACAATATAAGCTTTAATCTTATAATCTAAGTACACGTATTCTCTTATAGTCAAAGGGTTCGGTCAATTGTTGTAGAATAACTCCATTAGTAGCATTGATTTCACCTTCTTAAGATGTAATTGTACTCACATTATCGTCTAAGTATTATCGAATGTAATCCAAAACACTTCAAGTTATATTGATAGAAAACTTGCTCACCAAGTAAAGCTTGTTGGAGTTCTAAGTTACGTATTTGAAGAGTTGAAATGACCAAGCTATAATAAGTGTGAATGGCTTTGATCGGGAATTCATTCATTCTAACATTCGACAATATAAGCTTTAATCTTATAATCTAAGTACACGTATTCTCTTATAGTCAAAGGGTTCGGTCAATTGTTGTAGAATAACTCCATTAGTAGCATTGATTTCACCTTCTTAAGATGTAATTGTACTCACATTATCGTCTAAGTATTATCGAATGTAATCCAAAACACTTCAAGTTATATTGATAGAAAACTTGCTCACCAAGTAAAGCTTGTTGGAGTTCTAAGTTACGTATTTGAAGAGTTGAAATGACCAAGCTATAATAAGTGTGAATGGCTTTGATCGGGAATTCATTCATTCTAACATTCGACAATATAAGCTTTAATCTTATAATCTAAGTACACGTATTCTCTTATAGTCAAAGGGTTCGGTCAATTGTTGTAGAATAACTCCATTAGTAGCATTGATTTCACCTTCTTAAGATGTAATTGTACTCACATTATCGTCTAAGTATTATCGAATGTAATCCAAAACACTTCAAGTTATATTGATAGAAAACTTGCTCACCAAGTAAAGCTTGTTGGAGTTCTAAGTTACGTATTTGAAGAGTTGAAATGACCAAGCTATAATAAGTGTGAATGGCTTTGATCGGGAATTCATTCATTCTAACATTCGACAATATAAGCTTTAATCTTATAATCTAAGTACACGTATTCTCTTATAGTCAAAGGGTTCGGTCAATTGTTGTAGAATAACTCCATTAGTAGCATTGATTTCACCTTCTTAAGATGTAATTGTACTCACATTATCGTCTAAGTATTATCGAATGTAATCCAAAACACTTCAAGTTATATTGATAGAAAACTTGCTCACCAAGTAAAGCTTGTTGGAGTTCTAAGTTACGTATTTGAAGAGTTGAAATGACCAAGCTATAATAAGTGTGAATGGCTTTGATCGGGAATTCATTCATTCTAACATTCGACAATATAAGCTTTAATCTTATAATCTAAGTACACGTATTCTCTTATAGTCAAAGGGTTCGGTCAATTGTTGTAGAATAACTCCATTAGTAGCATTGATTTCACCTTCTTAAGATGTAATTGTACTCACATTATCGTCTAAGTATTATCGAATGTAATCCAAAACACTTCAAGTTATATTGATAGAAAACTTGCTCACCAAGTAAAGCTTGTTGGAGTTCTAAGTTACGTATTTGAAGAGTTGAAATGACCAAGCTATAATAAGTGTGAATGGCTTTGATCGGGAATTCATTCATTCTAACATTCGACAATATAAGCTTTAATCTTATAATCTAAGTACACGTATTCTCTTATAGTCAAAGGGTTCGGTCAATTGTTGTAGAATAACTCCATTAGTAGCATTGATTTCACCTTCTTAAGATGTAATTGTACTCACATTATCGTCTAAGTATTATCGAATGTAATCCAAAACACTTCAAGTTATATTGATAGAAAACTTGCTCACCAAGTAAAGCTTGTTGGAGTTCTAAGTTACGTATTTGAAGAGTTGAAATGACCAAGCTATAATAAGTGTGAATGGCTTTGATCGGGAATTCATTCATTCTAACATTCGACAATATAAGCTTTAATCTTATAATCTAAGTACACGTATTCTCTTATAGTCAAAGGGTTCGGTCAATTGTTGTAGAATAACTCCATTAGTAGCATTGATTTCACCTTCTTAAGATGTAATTGTACTCACATTATCGTCTAAGTATTATCGAATGTAATCCAAAACACTTCAAGTTATATTGATAGAAAACTTGCTCACCAAGTAAAGCTTGTTGGAGTTCTAAGTTACGTATTTGAAGAGTTGAAATGACCAAGCTATAATAAGTGTGAATGGCTTTGATCGGGAATTCATTCATTCTAACATTCGATAATATAAGCTTTAATCTTATAATCTAAGTACACGTATTCTCTTATAGTCAAAGGGTTCGGTCAATTGTTGTAGAATAACTCCATTAGTAGCATTGATTTCACCTTCTTAAGATGTAATTGTACTCACATTATCGTCTAAGTATTATCGAATGTAATCCAAAACACTTCAAGTTATATTGATAGAAAACTTGCTCACCAAGTAAAGCTTGTTGGAGTTCTAAGTTACGTATTTGAAGAGTTGAAATGACCAAGCTATAATAAGTGTGAATGGCTTTGATCGGGAATTCATTCATTCTAACATTCGACAATATAAGCTTTAATCTTATAATCTAAGTACACGTATTCTCTTATAGTCAAAGGGTTCGGTCAATTGTTGTAGAATAACTCCATTAGTAGCATTGATTTCACCTTCTTAAGATGTAATTGTACTCACATTATCGTCTAAGTATTATCGAATGTAATCCAAAACACTTCAAGTTATATTGATAGAAAACTTGCTCACCAAGTAAAGCTTGTTGGAGTTCTAAGTTACGTATTTGAAGAGTTGAAATGACCAAGCTATAATAAGTGTGAATGGCTTTGATCGGGAATTCATTCATTCTAACATTCGACAATATAAGCTTTAATCTTATAATCTAAGTACACGTATTCTCTTATAGTCAAAGGGTTCGGTCAATTGTTGTAGAATAACTCCATTAGTAGCATTGATTTCACCTTCTTAAGATGTAATTGTACTCACATTATCGTCTAAGTATTATCGAATGTAATCCAAAACACTTCAAGTTATATTGATAGAAAACTTGCTCACCAAGTAAAGCTTGTTGGAGTTCTAAGTTACGTATTTGAAGAGTTGAAATGACCAAGCTATAATAAGTGTGAATGGCTTTGATCGGGAATTCATTCATTCTAACATTCGACAATATAAGCTTTAATCTTATAATCTAAGTACACGTATTCTCTTAAAGTCAAAGGGTTCGGTCAATTCTTGTAGAATAACTCCATTAGTAGCATTGATTTCACCTTCTTAAGATGTAATTGTACTCACATTATCGTCTAAGTATTATCGAATGTAATCCAAAACACTTCGAGTTATATTGATAGAAAACTTGCTCACCAAGTAAAGCTTGTTGGAGTTCTAAGTTACGTATTTGAAGAGTTGAAATGACCAAGCTATAATAAGTGTGAATGGCTTTGATCGGGAATTCATTCATTCTAACATTCGACAATATAAGCTTTAATCTTATAATCTAAGTACACGTATTCTCTTAAAGTCAAAGGGTTCGGTCAATTGTTGTAGAATAACTCCATTAGTAGCATTGATTTCACCTTCTTAAGATGTAATTGTACTCACATTATCGTCTAAGTATTATCGAATGTAATCCAAAACACTTCGAGTTATATTGATAGAAAACTTGCTCACCAAGTAAAGCTTGTTGGAGTTCTAAGTTACGTATTTGAAGAGTTGAAATGACCAAGCTATAATAAGTGTGAATGGCTTTGATCGGGAATTCATTCATTCTAACATTCGATAATATAAGCTTTAATCTTATAATCTAAGTACACGTATTCTCTTATAGTCAAAGGGTTCGGTCAATTCTTGTAGAATAACTCCATTAGTAGCATTGATTTCACCTTCTTAAGATGTAATTGTACTCACATTATCGTCTAAGTATTATCGAATGTAATCCAAAACACTTCGAGTTATATTGATAGAAAACTTGCTCACCAAGTAAAGCTTGTTGGAGTTCTAAGTTACGTATTTGAAGAGTTGAAATGACCAAGCTATAATAAGTGTGAATGGCTTTGATCGGGAATTCATTCATTCTAACATTCGATAATATAAGCTTTAATCTTATAATCTAAGTACACGTATTCTCTTATAGTCAAAGGGTTCGGTCAATTGTTGTAGAATAACTCCATTAGTAGCATTGATTTCACCTTCTTAAGATGTAATTGTACTCACATTATCGTCTAAGTATTATCGAATGTAATCCAAAACACTTCAAGTTATATTGATAGAAAACTTGCTCACCAAGTAAAGCTTGTTGGAGTTCTAAGTTACGTATTTGAAGAGTTGAAATGACCAAGCTATAATAAGTGTGAATGGCTTTGATCGGGAATTCATTCATTCTAACATTCGATAATATAAGCTTTAATCTTATAATCTAAGTACACGTATTCTCTTATAGTCAAAGGGTTCGGTCAATTGTTGTAGAATAACTCCATTAGTAGCATTGATTTCACCTTCTTAAGATGTAATTGTACTCACATTATCGTCTAAGTATTATCGAATGTAATCCAAAACACTTCAAGTTATATTGATAGAAAACTTGCTCACCAAGTAAAGCTTGTTGGAGTTCTAAGTTACGTATTTGAAGAGTTGAAATGACCAAGCTATAATAAGTGTGAATGGCTTTGATCGGGAATTCATTCATTCTAACATTCGACAATATAAGCTTTAATCTTATAATCTAAGTACACGTATTCTCTTATAGTCAAAGGGTTCGGTCAATTGTTGTAGAATAACTCCATTAGTAGCATTGATTTCACCTTCTTAAGATGTAATTGTACTCACATTATCGTCTAAGTATTATCGAATGTAATCCAAAACACTTCAAGTTATATTGATAGAAAACTTGCTCACCAAGTAAAGCTTGTTGGAGTTCTAAGTTACGTATTTGAAGAGTTGAAATGACCAAGCTATAATAAGTGTGAATGGCTTTGATCGGGAATTCATTCATTCTAACATTCGACAATATAAGCTTTAATCTTATAATCTAAGTACACGTATTCTCTTATAGTCAAAGGGTTCGGTCAATTGTTGTAGAATAACTCCATTAGTAGCATTGATTTCACCTTCTTAAGATGTAATTGTACTCACATTATCGTCTAAGTATTATCGAATGTAATCCAAAACACTTCAAGTTATATTGATAGAAAACTTGCTCACCAAGTAAAGCTTGTTGGAGTTCTAAGTTACGTATTTGAAGAGTTGAAATGACCAAGCTATAATAAGTGTGAATGGCTTTGATCGGGAATTCATTCATTCTAACATTCGACAATATAAGCTTTAATCTTATAATCTAAGTACACGTATTCTCTTATAGTCAAAGGGTTCGGTCAATTGTTGTAGAATAACTCCATTAGTAGCATTGATTTCACCTTCTTAAGATGTAATTGTACTCACATTATCGTCTAAGTATTATCGAATGTAATCCAAAACACTTCAAGTTATATTGATAGAAAACTTGCTCACCAAGTAAAGCTTGTTGGAGTTCTAAGTTACGTATTTGAAGAGTTGAAATGACCAAGCTATAATAAGTGTGAATGGCTTTGATCGGGAATTCATTCATTCTAACATTCGACAATATAAGCTTTAATCTTATAATCTAAGTACACGTATTCTCTTATAGTCAAAGGGTTCGGTCAATTGTTGTAGAATAACTCCATTAGTAGCATTGATTTCACCTTCTTAAGATGTAATTGTACTCACATTATCGTCTAAGTATTATCGAATGTAATCCAAAACACTTCAAGTTATATTGATAGAAAACTTGCTCACCAAGTAAAGCTTGTTGGAGTTCTAAGTTACGTATTTGAAGAGTTGAAATGACCAAGCTATAATAAGTGTGAATGGCTTTGATCGGGAATTCATTCATTCTAACATTCGACAATATAAGCTTTAATCTTATAATCTAAGTACACGTATTCTCTTATAGTCAAAGGGTTCGGTCAATTGTTGTAGAATAACTCCATTAGTAGCATTGATTTCACCTTCTTAAGATGTAATTGTACTCACATTATCGTCTAAGTATTATCGAATGTAATCCAAAACACTTCAAGTTATATTGATAGAAAACTTGCTCACCAAGTAAAGCTTGTTGGAGTTCTAAGTTACGTATTTGAAGAGTTGAAATGACCAAGCTATAATAAGTGTGAATGGCTTTGATCGGGAATTCATTCATTCTAACATTCGACAATATAAGCTTTAATCTTATAATCTAAGTACACGTATTCTCTTATAGTCAAAGGGTTCGGTCAATTGTTGTAGAATAACTCCATTAGTAGCATTGATTTCACCTTCTTAAGATGTAATTGTACTCACATTATCGTCTAAGTATTATCGAATGTAATCCAAAACACTTCAAGTTATATTGATAGAAAACTTGCTCACCAAGTAAAGCTTGTTGGAGTTCTAAGTTACGTATTTGAAGAGTTGAAATGACCAAGCTATAATAAGTGTGAATGGCTTTGATCGGGAATTCATTCATTCTAACATTCGACAATATAAGCTTTAATCTTATAATCTAAGTACACGTATTCTCTTATAGTCAAAGGGTTCGGTCAATTGTTGTAGAATAACTCCATTAGTAGCATTGATTTCACCTTCTTAAGATGTAATTGTACTCACATTATCGTCTAAGTATTATCGAATGTAATCCAAAACACTTCAAGTTATATTGATAGAAAACTTGCTCACCAAGTAAAGCTTGTTGGAGTTCTAAGTTACGTATTTGAAGAGTTGAAATGACCAAGCTATAATAAGTGTGAATGGCTTTGATCGGGAATTCATTCATTCTAACATTCGACAATATAAGCTTTAATCTTATAATCTAAGTACACGTATTCTCTTATAGTCAAAGGGTTCGGTCAATTGTTGTAGAATAACTCCATTAGTAGCATTGATTTCACCTTCTTAAGATGTAATTGTACTCACATTATCGTCTAAGTATTATCGAATGTAATCCAAAACACTTCAAGTTATATTGATAGAAAACTTGCTCACCAAGTAAAGCTTGTTGGAGTTCTAAGTTACGTATTTGAAGAGTTGAAATGACCAAGCTATAATAAGTGTGAATGGCTTTGATCGGGAATTCATTCATTCTAACATTCGACAATATAAGCTTTAATCTTATAATCTAAGTACACGTATTCTCTTATAGTCAAAGGGTTCGGTCAATTGTTGTAGAATAACTCCATTAGTAGCATTGATTTCACCTTCTTAAGATGTAATTGTACTCACATTATCGTCTAAGTATTATCGAATGTAATCCAAAACACTTCAAGTTATATTGATAGAAAACTTGCTCACCAAGTAAAGCTTGTTGGAGTTCTAAGTTACGTATTTGAAGAGTTGAAATGACCAAGCTATAATAAGTGTGAATGGCTTTGATCGGGAATTCATTCATTCTAACATTCGATAATATAAGCTTTAATCTTATAATCTAAGTACACGTATTCTCTTATAGTCAAAGGGTTCGGTCAATTGTTGTAGAATAACTCCATTAGTAGCATTGATTTCACCTTCTTAAGATGTAATTGTACTCACATTATCGTCTAAGTATTATCGAATGTAATCCAAAACACTTCAAGTTATATTGATAGAAAACTTGCTCACCAAGTAAAGCTTGTTGGAGTTCTAAGTTACGTATTTGAAGAGTTGAAATGACCAAGCTATAATAAGTGTGAATGGCTTTGATCGGGAATTCATTCATTCTAACATTCGATAATATAAGCTTTAATCTTATAATCTAAGTACACGTATTCTCTTATAGTCAAAGGGTTCGGTCAATTGTTGTAGAATAACTCCATTAGTAGCATTGATTTCACCTTCTTAAGATGTAATTGTACTCACATTATCGTCTAAGTATTATCGAATGTAATCCAAAACACTTCAAGTTATATTGATAGAAAACTTGCTCACCAAGTAAAGCTTGTTGGAGTTCTAAGTTACGTATTTGAAGAGTTGAAATGACCAAGCTATAATAAGTGTGAATGGCTTTGATCGGGAATTCATTCATTCTAACATTCGACAATATAAGCTTTAATCTTATAATCTAAGTACACGTATTCTCTTATAGTCAAAGGGTTCGGTCAATTGTTGTAGAATAACTCCATTAGTAGCATTGATTTCACCTTCTTAAGATGTAATTGTACTCACATTATCGTCTAAGTATTATCGAATGTAATCCAAAACACTTCAAGTTATATTGATAGAAAACTTGCTCACCAAGTAAAGCTTGTTGGAGTTCTAAGTTACGTATTTGAAGAGTTGAAATGACCAAGCTATAATAAGTGTGAATGGCTTTGATCGGGAATTCATTCATTCTAACATTCGATAATATAAGCTTTAATCTTATAATCTAAGTACACGTATTCTCTTATAGTCAAAGGGTTCGGTCAATTGTTGTAGAATAACTCCATTAGTAGCATTGATTTCACCTTCTTAAGATGTAATTGTACTCACATTATCGTCTAAGTATTATCGAATGTAATCCAAAACACTTCAAGTTATATTGATAGAAAACTTGCTCACCAAGTAAAGCTTGTTGGAGTTCTAAGTTACGTATTTGAAGAGTTGAAATGACCAAGCTATAATAAGTGTGAATGGCTTTGATCGGGAATTCATTCATTCTAACATTCGACAATATAAGCTTTAATCTTATAATCTAAGTACACGTATTCTCTTATAGTCAAAGGGTTCGGTCAATTGTTGTAGAATAACTCCATTAGTAGCATTGATTTCACCTTCTTAAGATGTAATTGTACTCACATTATCGTCTAAGTATTATCGAATGTAATCCAAAACACTTCAAGTTATATTGATAGAAAACTTGCTCACCAAGTAAAGCTTGTTGGAGTTCTAAGTTACGTATTTGAAGAGTTGAAATGACCAAGCTATAATAAGTGTGAATGGCTTTGATCGGGAATTCATTCATTCTAACATTCGACAATATAAGCTTTAATCTTATAATCTAAGTACACGTATTCTCTTATAGTCAAAGGGTTCGGTCAATTGTTGTAGAATAACTCCATTAGTAGCATTGATTTCACCTTCTTAAGATGTAATTGTACTCACATTATCGTCTAAGTATTATCGAATGTAATCCAAAACACTTCAAGTTATATTGATAGAAAACTTGCTCACCAAGTAAAGCTTGTTGGAGTTCTAAGTTACGTATTTGAAGAGTTGAAATGACCAAGCTATAATAAGTGTGAATGGCTTTGATCGGGAATTCATTCATTCTAACATTCGACAATATAAGCTTTAATCTTATAATCTAAGTACACGTATTCTCTTATAGTCAAAGGGTTCGGTCAATTGTTGTAGAATAACTCCATTAGTAGCATTGATTTCACCTTCTTAAGATGTAATTGTACTCACATTATCGTCTAAGTATTATCGAATGTAATCCAAAACACTTCAAGTTATATTGATAGAAAACTTGCTCACCAAGTAAAGCTTGTTGGAGTTCTAAGTTACGTATTTGAAGAGTTGAAATGACCAAGCTATAATAAGTGTGAATGGCTTTGATCGGGAATTCATTCATTCTAACATTCGACAATATAAGCTTTAATCTTATAATCTAAGTACACGTATTCTCTTATAGTCAAAGGGTTCGGTCAATTGTTGTAGAATAACTCCATTAGTAGCATTGATTTCACCTTCTTAAGATGTAATTGTACTCACATTATCGTCTAAGTATTATCGAATGTAATCCAAAACACTTCAAGTTATATTGATAGAAAACTTGCTCACCAAGTAAAGCTTGTTGGAGTTCTAAGTTACGTATTTGAAGAGTTGAAATGACCAAGCTATAATAAGTGTGAATGGCTTTGATCGGGAATTCATTCATTCTAACATTCGATAATATAAGCTTTAATCTTATAATCTAAGTACACGTATTCTCTTATAGTCAAAGGGTTCGGTCAATTGTTGTAGAATAACTCCATTAGTAGCATTGATTTCACCTTCTTAAGATGTAATTGTACTCACATTATCGTCTAAGTATTATCGAATGTAATCCAAAACACTTCAAGTTATATTGATAGAAAACTTGCTCACCAAGTAAAGCTTGTTGGAGTTCTAAGTTACGTATTTGAAGAGTTGAAATGACCAAGCTATAATAAGTGTGAATGGCTTTGATCGGGAATTCATTCATTCTAACATTCGATAATATAAGCTTTAATCTTATAATCTAAGTACACGTATTCTCTTATAGTCAAAGGGTTCGGTCAATTGTTGTAGAATAACTCCATTAGTAGCATTGATTTCACCTTCTTAAGATGTAATTGTACTCACATTATCGTCTAAGTATTATCGAATGTAATCCAAAACACTTCAAGTTATATTGATAGAAAACTTGCTCACCAAGTAAAGCTTGTTGGAGTTCTAAGTTACGTATTTGAAGAGTTGAAATGACCAAGCTATAATAAGTGTGAATGGCTTTGATCGGGAATTCATTCATTCTAACATTCGATAATATAAGCTTTAATCTTATAATCTAAGTACACGTATTCTCTTATAGTCAAAGGGTTCGGTCAATTGTTGTAGAATAACTCCATTAGTAGCATTGATTTCACCTTCTTAAGATGTAATTGTACTCACATTATCGTCTAAGTATTATCGAATGTAATCCAAAACACTTCAAGTTATATTGATAGAAAACTTGCTCACCAAGTAAAGCTTGTTGGAGTTCTAAGTTACGTATTTGAAGAGTTGAAATGACCAAGCTATAATAAGTGTGAATGGCTTTGATCGGGAATTCATTCATTCTAACATTCGACAATATAAGCTTTAATCTTATAATCTAAGTACACGTATTCTCTTATAGTCAAAGGGTTCGGTCAATTGTTGTAGAATAACTCCATTAGTAGCATTGATTTCACCTTCTTAAGATGTAATTGTACTCACATTATCGTCTAAGTATTATCGAATGTAATCCAAAACACTTCAAGTTATATTGATAGAAAACTTGCTCACCAAGTAAAGCTTGTTGGAGTTCTAAGTTACGTATTTGAAGAGTTGAAATGACCAAGCTATAATAAGTGTGAATGGCTTTGATCGGGAATTCATTCATTCTAACATTCGACAATATAAGCTTTAATCTTATAATCTAAGTACACGTATTCTCTTATAGTCAAAGGGTTCGGTCAATTGTTGTAGAATAACTCCATTAGTAGCATTGATTTCACCTTCTTAAGATGTAATTGTACTCACATTATCGTCTAAGTATTATCGAATGTAATCCAAAACACTTCAAGTTATATTGATAGAAAACTTGCTCACCAAGTAAAGCTTGTTGGAGTTCTAAGTTACGTATTTGAAGAGTTGAAATGACCAAGCTATAATAAGTGTGAATGGCTTTGATCGGGAATTCATTCATTCTAACATTCGACAATATAAGCTTTAATCTTATAATCTAAGTACACGTATTCTCTTATAGTCAAAGGGTTCGGTCAATTGTTGTAGAATAACTCCATTAGTAGCATTGATTTCACCTTCTTAAGATGTAATTGTACTCACATTATCGTCTAAGTATTATCGAATGTAATCCAAAACACTTCAAGTTATATTGATAGAAAACTTGCTCACCAAGTAAAGCTTGTTGGAGTTCTAAGTTACGTATTTGAAGAGTTGAAATGACCAAGCTATAATAAGTGTGAATGGCTTTGATCGGGAATTCATTCATTCTAACATTCGACAATATAAGCTTTAATCTTATAATCTAAGTACACGTATTCTCTTATAGTCAAAGGGTTCGGTCAATTGTTGTAGAATAACTCCATTAGTAGCATTGATTTCACCTTCTTAAGATGTAATTGTACTCACATTATCGTCTAAGTATTATCGAATGTAATCCAAAACACTTCGAGTTATATTGATAGAAAACTTGCTCACCAAGTAAAGCTTGTTGGAGTTCTAAGTTACGTATTTGAAGAGTTGAAATGACCAAGCTATAATAAGTGTGAATGGCTTTGATCGGGAATTCATTCATTCTAACATTCGACAATATAAGCTTTAATCTTATAATCTAAGTACACGTATTCTCTTAAAGTCAAAGGGTTCGGTCAATTGTTGTAGAATAACTCCATTAGTAGCATTGATTTCACCTTCTTAAGATGTAATTGTACTCACATTATCGTCTAAGTATTATCGAATGTAATCCAAAACACTTCAAGTTATATTGATAGAAAACTTGCTCACCAAGTAAAGCTTGTTGGAGTTCTAAGTTACGTATTTGAAGAGTTGAAATGACCAAGCTATAATAAGTGTGAATGGCTTTGATCGGGAATTCATTCATTCTAACATTCGATAATATAAGCTTTAATCTTATAATCTAAGTACACGTATTCTCTTATAGTCAAAGGGTTCGGTCAATTGTTGTAGAATAACTCCATTAGTAGCATTGATTTCACCTTCTTAAGATGTAATTGTACTCACATTATCGTCTAAGTATTATCGAATGTAATCCAAAACACTTCAAGTTATATTGATAGAAAACTTGCTCACCAAGTAAAGCTTGTTGGAGTTCTAAGTTACGTATTTGAAGAGTTGAAATGACCAAGCTATAATAAGTGTGAATGGCTTTGATCGGGAATTCATTCATTCTAACATTCGATAATATAAGCTTTAATCTTATAATCTAAGTACACGTATTCTCTTATAGTCAAAGGGTTCGGTCAATTGTTGTAGAATAACTCCATTAGTAGCATTGATTTCACCTTCTTAAGATGTAATTGTACTCACATTATCGTCTAAGTATTATCGAATGTAATCCAAAACACTTCAAGTTATATTGATAGAAAACTTGCTCACCAAGTAAAGCTTGTTGGAGTTCTAAGTTACGTATTTGAAGAGTTGAAATGACCAAGCTATAATAAGTGTGAATGGCTTTGATCGGGAATTCATTCATTCTAACATTCGACAATATAAGCTTTAATCTTATAATCTAAGTACACGTATTCTCTTATAGTCAAAGGGTTCGGTCAATTGTTGTAGAATAACTCCATTAGTAGCATTGATTTCACCTTCTTAAGATGTAATTGTACTCACATTATCGTCTAAGTATTATCGAATGTAATCCAAAACACTTCAAGTTATATTGATAGAAAACTTGCTCACCAAGTAAAGCTTGTTGGAGTTCTAAGTTACGTATTTGAAGAGTTGAAATGACCAAGCTATAATAAGTGTGAATGGCTTTGATCGGGAATTCATTCATTCTAACATTCGACAATATAAGCTTTAATCTTATAATCTAAGTACACGTATTCTCTTATAGTCAAAGGGTTCGGTCAATTGTTGTAGAATAACTCCATTAGTAGCATTGATTTCACCTTCTTAAGATGTAATTGTACTCACATTATCGTCTAAGTATTATCGAATGTAATCCAAAACACTTCAAGTTATATTGATAGAAAACTTGCTCACCAAGTAAAGCTTGTTGGAGTTCTAAGTTACGTATTTGAAGAGTTGAAATGACCAAGCTATAATAAGTGTGAATGGCTTTGATCGGGAATTCATTCATTCTAACATTCGACAATATAAGCTTTAATCTTATAATCTAAGTACACGTATTCTCTTATAGTCAAAGGGTTCGGTCAATTGTTGTAGAATAACTCCATTAGTAGCATTGATTTCACCTTCTTAAGATGTAATTGTACTCACATTATCGTCTAAGTATTATCGAATGTAATCCAAAACACTTCAAGTTATATTGATAGAAAACTTGCTCACCAAGTAAAGCTTGTTGGAGTTCTAAGTTACGTATTTGAAGAGTTGAAATGACCAAGCTATAATAAGTGTGAATGGCTTTGATCGGGAATTCATTCATTCTAACATTCGATAATATAAGCTTTAATCTTATAATCTAAGTACACGTATTCTCTTATAGTCAAAGGGTTCGGTCAATTGTTGTAGAATAACTCCATTAGTAGCATTGATTTCACCTTCTTAAGATGTAATTGTACTCACATTATCGTCTAAGTATTATCGAATGTAATCCAAAACACTTCAAGTTATATTGATAGAAAACTTGCTCACCAAGTAAAGCTTGTTGGAGTTCTAAGTTACGTATTTGAAGAGTTGAAATGACCAAGCTATAATAAGTGTGAATGGCTTTGATCGGGAATTCATTCATTCTAACATTCGACAATATAAGCTTTAATCTTATAATCTAAGTACACGTATTCTCTTATAGTCAAAGGGTTCGGTCAATTGTTGTAGAATAACTCCATTAGTAGCATTGATTTCACCTTCTTAAGATGTAATTGTACTCACATTATCGTCTAAGTATTATCGAATGTAATCCAAAACACTTCAAGTTATATTGATAGAAAACTTGCTCACCAAGTAAAGCTTGTTGGAGTTCTAAGTTACGTATTTGAAGAGTTGAAATGACCAAGCTATAATAAGTGTGAATGGCTTTGATCGGGAATTCATTCATTCTAACATTCGACAATATAAGCTTTAATCTTATAATCTAAGTACACGTATTCTCTTATAGTCAAAGGGTTCGGTCAATTGTTGTAGAATAACTCCATTAGTAGCATTGATTTCACCTTCTTAAGATGTAATTGTACTCACATTATCGTCTAAGTATTATCGAATGTAATCCAAAACACTTCAAGTTATATTGATAGAAAACTTGCTCACCAAGTAAAGCTTGTTGGAGTTCTAAGTTACGTATTTGAAGAGTTGAAATGACCAAGCTATAATAAGTGTGAATGGCTTTGATCGGGAATTCATTCATTCTAACATTCGACAATATAAGCTTTAATCTTATAATCTAAGTACACGTATTCTCTTATAGTCAAAGGGTTCGGTCAATTGTTGTAGAATAACTCCATTAGTAGCATTGATTTCACCTTCTTAAGATGTAATTGTACTCACATTATCGTCTAAGTATTATCGAATGTAATCCAAAACACTTCAAGTTATATTGATAGAAAACTTGCTCACCAAGTAAAGCTTGTTGGAGTTCTAAGTTACGTATTTGAAGAGTTGAAATGACCAAGCTATAATAAGTGTGAATGGCTTTGATCGGGAATTCATTCATTCTAACATTCGACAATATAAGCTTTAATCTTATAATCTAAGTACACGTATTCTCTTATAGTCAAAGGGTTCGGTCAATTGTTGTAGAATAACTCCATTAGTAGCATTGATTTCACCTTCTTAAGATGTAATTGTACTCACATTATCGTCTAAGTATTATCGAATGTAATCCAAAACACTTCAAGTTATATTGATAGAAAACTTGCTCACCAAGTAAAGCTTGTTGGAGTTCTAAGTTACGTATTTGAAGAGTTGAAATGACCAAGCTATAATAAGTGTGAATGGCTTTGATCGGGAATTCATTCATTCTAACATTCGACAATATAAGCTTTAATCTTATAATCTAAGTACACGTATTCTCTTATAGTCAAAGGGTTCGGTCAATTGTTGTAGAATAACTCCATTAGTAGCATTGATTTCACCTTCTTAAGATGTAATTGTACTCACATTATCGTCTAAGTATTATCGAATGTAATCCAAAACACTTCAAGTTATATTGATAGAAAACTTGCTCACCAAGTAAAGCTTGTTGGAGTTCTAAGTTACGTATTTGAAGAGTTGAAATGACCAAGCTATAATAAGTGTGAATGGCTTTGATCGGGAATTCATTCATTCTAACATTCGACAATATAAGCTTTAATCTTATAATCTAAGTACACGTATTCTCTTATAGTCAAAGGGTTCGGTCAATTGTTGTAGAATAACTCCATTAGTAGCATTGATTTCACCTTCTTAAGATGTAATTGTACTCACATTATCGTCTAAGTATTATCGAATGTAATCCAAAACACTTCAAGTTATATTGATAGAAAACTTGCTCACCAAGTAAAGCTTGTTGGAGTTCTAAGTTACGTATTTGAAGAGTTGAAATGACCAAGCTATAATAAGTGTGAATGGCTTTGATCGGGAATTCATTCATTCTAACATTCGACAATATAAGCTTTAATCTTATAATCTAAGTACACGTATTCTCTTATAGTCAAAGGGTTCGGTCAATTGTTGTAGAATAACTCCATTAGTAGCATTGATTTCACCTTCTTAAGATGTAATTGTACTCACATTATCGTCTAAGTATTATCGAATGTAATCCAAAACACTTCAAGTTATATTGATAGAAAACTTGCTCACCAAGTAAAGCTTGTTGGAGTTCTAAGTTACGTATTTGAAGAGTTGAAATGACCAAGCTATAATAAGTGTGAATGGCTTTGATCGGGAATTCATTCATTCTAACATTCGACAATATAAGCTTTAATCTTATAATCTAAGTACACGTATTCTCTTATAGTCAAAGGGTTCGGTCAATTGTTGTAGAATAACTCCATTAGTAGCATTGATTTCACCTTCTTAAGATGTAATTGTACTCACATTATCGTCTAAGTATTATCGAATGTAATCCAAAACACTTCAAGTTATATTGATAGAAAACTTGCTCACCAAGTAAAGCTTGTTGGAGTTCTAAGTTACGTATTTGAAGAGTTGAAATGACCAAGCTATAATAAGTGTGAATGGCTTTGATCGGGAATTCATTCATTCTAACATTCGATAATATAAGCTTTAATCTTATAATCTAAGTACACGTATTCTCTTATAGTCAAAGGGTTCGGTCAATTGTTGTAGAATAACTCCATTAGTAGCATTGATTTCACCTTCTTAAGATGTAATTGTACTCACATTATCGTCTAAGTATTATCGAATGTAATCCAAAACACTTCAAGTTATATTGATAGAAAACTTGCTCACCAAGTAAAGCTTGTTGGAGTTCTAAGTTACGTATTTGAAGAGTTGAAATGACCAAGCTATAATAAGTGTGAATGGCTTTGATCGGGAATTCATTCATTCTAACATTCGATAATATAAGCTTTAATCTTATAATCTAAGTACACGTATTCTCTTATAGTCAAAGGGTTCGGTCAATTGTTGTAGAATAACTCCATTAGTAGCATTGATTTCACCTTCTTAAGATGTAATTGTACTCACATTATCGTCTAAGTATTATCGAATGTAATCCAAAACACTTCAAGTTATATTGATAGAAAACTTGCTCACCAAGTAAAGCTTGTTGGAGTTCTAAGTTACGTATTTGAAGAGTTGAAATGACCAAGCTATAATAAGTGTGAATGGCTTTGATCGGGAATTCATTCATTCTAACATTCGACAATATAAGCTTTAATCTTATAATCTAAGTACACGTATTCTCTTATAGTCAAAGGGTTCGGTCAATTGTTGTAGAATAACTCCATTAGTAGCATTGATTTCACCTTCTTAAGATGTAATTGTACTCACATTATCGTCTAAGTATTATCGAATGTAATCCAAAACACTTCAAGTTATATTGATAGAAAACTTGCTCACCAAGTAAAGCTTGTTGGAGTTCTAAGTTACGTATTTGAAGAGTTGAAATGACCAAGCTATAATAAGTGTGAATGGCTTTGATCGGGAATTCATTCATTCTAACATTCGACAATATAAGCTTTAATCTTATAATCTAAGTACACGTATTCTCTTATAGTCAAAGGGTTCGGTCAATTGTTGTAGAATAACTCCATTAGTAGCATTGATTTCACCTTCTTAAGATGTAATTGTACTCACATTATCGTCTAAGTATTATCGAATGTAATCCAAAACACTTCAAGTTATATTGATAGAAAACTTGCTCACCAAGTAAAGCTTGTTGGAGTTCTAAGTTACGTATTTGAAGAGTTGAAATGACCAAGCTATAATAAGTGTGAATGGCTTTGATCGGGAATTCATTCATTCTAACATTCGACAATATAAGCTTTAATCTTATAATCTAAGTACACGTATTCTCTTATAGTCAAAGGGTTCGGTCAATTGTTGTAGAATAACTCCATTAGTAGCATTGATTTCACCTTCTTAAGATGTAATTGTACTCACATTATCGTCTAAGTATTATCGAATGTAATCCAAAACACTTCAAGTTATATTGATAGAAAACTTGCTCACCAAGTAAAGCTTGTTGGAGTTCTAAGTTACGTATTTGAAGAGTTGAAATGACCAAGCTATAATAAGTGTGAATGGCTTTGATCGGGAATTCATTCATTCTAACATTCGACAATATAAGCTTTAATCTTATAATCTAAGTACACGTATTCTCTTATAGTCAAAGGGTTCGGTCAATTGTTGTAGAATAACTCCATTAGTAGCATTGATTTCACCTTCTTAAGATGTAATTGTACTCACATTATCGTCTAAGTATTATCGAATGTAATCCAAAACACTTCAAGTTATATTGATAGAAAACTTGCTCACCAAGTAAAGCTTGTTGGAGTTCTAAGTTACGTATTTGAAGAGTTGAAATGACCAAGCTATAATAAGTGTGAATGGCTTTGATCGGGAATTCATTCATTCTAACATTCGATAATATAAGCTTTAATCTTATAATCTAAGTACACGTATTCTCTTAAAGTCAAAGGGTTCGGTCAATTGTTGTAGAATAACTCCATTAGTAGCATTGATTTCACCTTCTTAAGATGTAATTGTACTCACATTATCGTCTAAGTATTATCGAATGTAATCCAAAACACTTCGAGTTATATTGATAGAAAACTTGCTCACCAAGTAAAGCTTGTTGGAGTTCTAAGTTACGTATTTGAAGAGTTGAAATGACCAAGCTATAATAAGTGTGAATGGCTTTGATCGGGAATTCATTCATTCTAACATTCGACAATATAAGCTTTAATCTTATAATCTAAGTACACGTATTCTCTTATAGTCAAAGGGTTCGGTCAATTGTTGTAGAATAACTCCATTAGTAGCATTGATTTCACCTTCTTAAGATGTAATTGTACTCACATTATCGTCTAAGTATTATCGAATGTAATCCAAAACACTTCAAGTTATATTGATAGAAAACTTGCTCACCAAGTAAAGCTTGTTGGAGTTCTAAGTTACGTATTTGAAGAGTTGAAATGACCAAGCTATAATAAGTGTGAATGGCTTTGATCGGGAATTCATTCATTCTAACATTCGATAATATAAGCTTTAATCTTATAATCTAAGTACACGTATTCTCTTATAGTCAAAGGGTTCGGTCAATTGTTGTAGAATAACTCCATTAGTAGCATTGATTTCACCTTCTTAAGATGTAATTGTACTCACATTATCGTCTAAGTATTATCGAATGTAATCCAAAACACTTCAAGTTATATTGATAGAAAACTTGCTCACCAAGTAAAGCTTGTTGGAGTTCTAAGTTACGTATTTGAAGAGTTGAAATGACCAAGCTATAATAAGTGTGAATGGCTTTGATCGGGAATTCATTCATTCTAACATTCGACAATATAAGCTTTAATCTTATAATCTAAGTACACGTATTCTCTTATAGTCAAAGGGTTCGGTCAATTGTTGTAGAATAACTCCATTAGTAGCATTGATTTCACCTTCTTAAGATGTAATTGTACTCACATTATCGTCTAAGTATTATCGAATGTAATCCAAAACACTTCAAGTTATATTGATAGAAAACTTGCTCACCAAGTAAAGCTTGTTGGAGTTCTAAGTTACGTATTTGAAGAGTTGAAATGACCAAGCTATAATAAGTGTGAATGGCTTTGATCGGGAATTCATTCATTCTAACATTCGACAATATAAGCTTTAATCTTATAATCTAAGTACACGTATTCTCTTATAGTCAAAGGGTTCGGTCAATTGTTGTAGAATAACTCCATTAGTAGCATTGATTTCACCTTCTTAAGATGTAATTGTACTCACATTATCGTCTAAGTATTATCGAATGTAATCCAAAACACTTCAAGTTATATTGATAGAAAACTTGCTCACCAAGTAAAGCTTGTTGGAGTTCTAAGTTACGTATTTGAAGAGTTGAAATGACCAAGCTATAATAAGTGTGAATGGCTTTGATCGGGAATTCATTCATTCTAACATTCGACAATATAAGCTTTAATCTTATAATCTAAGTACACGTATTCTCTTATAGTCAAAGGGTTCGGTCAATTGTTGTAGAATAACTCCATTAGTAGCATTGATTTCACCTTCTTAAGATGTAATTGTACTCACATTATCGTCTAAGTATTATCGAATGTAATCCAAAACACTTCAAGTTATATTGATAGAAAACTTGCTCACCAAGTAAAGCTTGTTGGAGTTCTAAGTTACGTATTTGAAGAGTTGAAATGACCAAGCTATAATAAGTGTGAATGGCTTTGATCGGGAATTCATTCATTCTAACATTCGACAATATAAGCTTTAATCTTATAATCTAAGTACACGTATTCTCTTAAAGTCAAAGGGTTCGGTCAATTGTTGTAGAATAACTCCATTAGTAGCATTGATTTCACCTTCTTAAGATGTAATTGTACTCACATTATCGTCTAAGTATTATCGAATGTAATCCAAAACACTTCAAGTTATATTGATAGAAAACTTGCTCACCAAGTAAAGCTTGTTGGAGTTCTAAGTTACGTATTTGAAGAGTTGAAATGACCAAGCTATAATAAGTGTGAATGGCTTTGATCGGGAATTCATTCATTCTAACATTCGATAATATAAGCTTTAATCTTATAATCTAAGTACACGTATTCTCTTATAGTCAAAGGGTTCGGTCAATTGTTGTAGAATAACTCCATTAGTAGCATTGATTTCACCTTCTTAAGATGTAATTGTACTCACATTATCGTCTAAGTATTATCGAATGTAATCCAAAACACTTCAAGTTATATTGATAGAAAACTTGCTCACCAAGTAAAGCTTGTTGGAGTTCTAAGTTACGTATTTGAAGAGTTGAAATGACCAAGCTATAATAAGTGTGAATGGCTTTGATCGGGAATTCATTCATTCTAACATTCGATAATATAAGCTTTAATCTTATAATCTAAGTACACGTATTCTCTTATAGTCAAAGGGTTCGGTCAATTGTTGTAGAATAACTCCATTAGTAGCATTGATTTCACCTTCTTAAGATGTAATTGTACTCACATTATCGTCTAAGTATTATCGAATGTAATCCAAAACACTTCAAGTTATATTGATAGAAAACTTGCTCACCAAGTAAAGCTTGTTGGAGTTCTAAGTTACGTATTTGAAGAGTTGAAATGACCAAGCTATAATAAGTGTGAATGGCTTTGATCGGGAATTCATTCATTCTAACATTCGATAATATAAGCTTTAATCTTATAATCTAAGTACACGTATTCTCTTATAGTCAAAGGGTTCGGTCAATTGTTGTAGAATAACTCCATTAGTAGCATTGATTTCACCTTCTTAAGATGTAATTGTACTCACATTATCGTCTAAGTATTATCGAATGTAATCCAAAACACTTCAAGTTATATTGATAGAAAACTTGCTCACCAAGTAAAGCTTGTTGGAGTTCTAAGTTACGTATTTGAAGAGTTGAAATGACCAAGCTATAATAAGTGTGAATGGCTTTGATCGGGAATTCATTCATTCTAACATTCGACAATATAAGCTTTAATCTTATAATCTAAGTACACGTATTCTCTTATAGTCAAAGGGTTCGGTCAATTGTTGTAGAATAACTCCATTAGTAGCATTGATTTCACCTTCTTAAGATGTAATTGTACTCACATTATCGTCTAAGTATTATCGAATGTAATCCAAAACACTTCAAGTTATATTGATAGAAAACTTGCTCACCAAGTAAAGCTTGTTGGAGTTCTAAGTTACGTATTTGAAGAGTTGAAATGACCAAGCTATAATAAGTGTGAATGGCTTTGATCGGGAATTCATTCATTCTAACATTCGACAATATAAGCTTTAATCTTATAATCTAAGTACACGTATTCTCTTATAGTCAAAGGGTTCGGTCAATTGTTGTAGAATAACTCCATTAGTAGCATTGATTTCACCTTCTTAAGATGTAATTGTACTCACATTATCGTCTAAGTATTATCGAATGTAATCCAAAACACTTCAAGTTATATTGATAGAAAACTTGCTCACCAAGTAAAGCTTGTTGGAGTTCTAAGTTACGTATTTGAAGAGTTGAAATGACCAAGCTATAATAAGTGTGAATGGCTTTGATCGGGAATTCATTCATTCTAACATTCGACAATATAAGCTTTAATCTTATAATCTAAGTACACGTATTCTCTTATAGTCAAAGGGTTCGGTCAATTGTTGTAGAATAACTCCATTAGTAGCATTGATTTCACCTTCTTAAGATGTAATTGTACTCACATTATCGTCTAAGTATTATCGAATGTAATCCAAAACACTTCAAGTTATATTGATAGAAAACTTGCTCACCAAGTAAAGCTTGTTGGAGTTCTAAGTTACGTATTTGAAGAGTTGAAATGACCAAGCTATAATAAGTGTGAATGGCTTTGATCGGGAATTCATTCATTCTAACATTCGACAATATAAGCTTTAATCTTATAATCTAAGTACACGTATTCTCTTAAAGTCAAAGGGTTCGGTCAATTGTTGTAGAATAACTCCATTAGTAGCATTGATTTCACCTTCTTAAGATGTAATTGTACTCACATTATCGTCTAAGTATTATCGAATGTAATCCAAAACACTTCAAGTTATATTGATAGAAAACTTGCTCACCAAGTAAAGCTTGTTGGAGTTCTAAGTTACGTATTTGAAGAGTTGAAATGACCAAGCTATAATAAGTGTGAATGGCTTTGATCGGGAATTCATTCATTCTAACATTCGACAATATAAGCTTTCATCTTATAATCTAAGTACACGTATTCTCTTAAAGTCAAAGGGTTCGGTCAATTGTTGTAGAATAACTCCATTAGTAGCATTGATTTAACCTTCTTAAGATGTAATTGTACTCACATTATCGTCTAAGTATTATCGAATGTAATCCAAAACACTTCGAGTTATATTGATAGAAAACTTGCTCACCAAGTAAAGCTTGTTGGAGTTCTAAGTTACGTATTTGAAGAGTTGAAATGACCAAGCTATAATAAGTGTGAATGGCTTTGATCGGGAATTCATTCATTCTAACATTCGATAATATAAGCTTTAATCTTATAATCTAAGTACACGTATTCTCTTATAGTCAAAGGGTTCGGTCAATTGTTGTAGAATAACTCCATTAGTAGCATTGATTTCACCTTCTTAAGATGTAATTGTACTCACATTATCGTCTAAGTATTATCGAATGTAATCCAAAACACTTCAAGTTATATTGATAGAAAACTTGCTCACCAAGTAAAGCTTGTTGGAGTTCTAAGTTACGTATTTGAAGAGTTGAAATGACCAAGCTATAATAAGTGTGAATGGCTTTGATCGGGAATTCATTCATTCTAACATTCGATAATATAAGCTTTAATCTTATAATCTAAGTACACGTATTCTCTTATAGTCAAAGGGTTCGGTCAATTGTTGTAGAATAACTCCATTAGTAGCATTGATTTCACCTTCTTAAGATGTAATTGTACTCACATTATCGTCTAAGTATTATCGAATGTAATCCAAAACACTTCAAGTTATATTGATAGAAAACTTGCTCACCAAGTAAAGCTTGTTGGAGTTCTAAGTTACGTATTTGAAGAGTTGAAATGACCAAGCTATAATAAGTGTGAATGGCTTTGATCGGGAATTCATTCATTCTAACATTCGATAATATAAGCTTTAATCTTATAATCTAAGTACACGTATTCTCTTATAGTCAAAGGGTTCGGTCAATTGTTGTAGAATAACTCCATTAGTAGCATTGATTTCACCTTCTTAAGATGTAATTGTACTCACATTATCGTCTAAGTATTATCGAATGTAATCCAAAACACTTCAAGTTATATTGATAGAAAACTTGCTCACCAAGTAAAGCTTGTTGGAGTTCTAAGTTACGTATTTGAAGAGTTGAAATGACCAAGCTATAATAAGTGTGAATGGCTTTGATCGGGAATTCATTCATTCTAACATTCGACAATATAAGCTTTAATCTTATAATCTAAGTACACGTATTCTCTTATAGTCAAAGGGTTCGGTCAATTGTTGTAGAATAACTCCATTAGTAGCATTGATTTCACCTTCTTAAGATGTAATTGTACTCACATTATCGTCTAAGTATTATCGAATGTAATCCAAAACACTTCAAGTTATATTGATAGAAAACTTGCTCACCAAGTAAAGCTTGTTGGAGTTCTAAGTTACGTATTTGAAGAGTTGAAATGACCAAGCTATAATAAGTGTGAATGGCTTTGATCGGGAATTCATTCATTCTAACATTCGACAATATAAGCTTTAATCTTATAATCTAAGTACACGTATTCTCTTATAGTCAAAGGGTTCGGTCAATTGTTGTAGAATAACTCCATTAGTAGCATTGATTTCACCTTCTTAAGATGTAATTGTACTCACATTATCGTCTAAGTATTATCGAATGTAATCCAAAACACTTCAAGTTATATTGATAGAAAACTTGCTCACCAAGTAAAGCTTGTTGGAGTTCTAAGTTACGTATTTGAAGAGTTGAAATGACCAAGCTATAATAAGTGTGAATGGCTTTGATCGGGAATTCATTCATTCTAACATTCGACAATATAAGCTTTAATCTTATAATCTAAGTACACGTATTCTCTTAAAGTCAAAGGGTTCGGTCAATTGTTGTAGAATAACTCCATTAGTAGCATTGATTTCACCTTCTTAAGATGTAATTGTACTCACATTATCGTCTAAGTATTATCGAATGTAATCCAAAACACTTCGAGTTATATTGATAGAAAACTTGCTCACCAAGTAAAGCTTGTTGGAGTTCTAAGTTACGTATTTGAAGAGTTGAAATGACCAAGCTATAATAAGTGTGAATGGCTTTGATCGGGAATTCATTCATTCTAACATTCGACAATATAAGCTTTAATCTTATAATCTAAGTACACGTATTCTCTTAAAGTCAAAGGGTTCGGTCAATTGTTGTAGAATAACTCCATTAGTAGCATTGATTTCACCTTCTTAAGATGTAATTGTACTCACATTATCGTCTAAGTATTATCGAATGTAATCCAAAACACTTCAAGTTATATTGATAGAAAACTTGCTCACCAAGTAAAGCTTGTTGGAGTTCTAAGTTACGTATTTGAAGAGTTGAAATGACCAAGCTATAATAAGTGTGAATGGCTTTGATCGGGAATTCATTCATTCTAACATTCGATAATATAAGCTTTAATCTTATAATCTAAGTACACGTATTCTCTTATAGTCAAAGGGTTCGGTCAATTGTTGTAGAATAACTCCATTAGTAGCATTGATTTCACCTTCTTAAGATGTAATTGTACTCACATTATCGTCTAAGTATTATCGAATGTAATCCAAAACACTTCAAGTTATATTGATAGAAAACTTGCTCACCAAGTAAAGCTTGTTGGAGTTCTAAGTTACGTATTTGAAGAGTTGAAATGACCAAGCTATAATAAGTGTGAATGGCTTTGATCGGGAATTCATTCATTCTAACATTCGACAATATAAGCTTTAATCTTATAATCTAAGTACACGTATTCTCTTATAGTCAAAGGGTTCGGTCAATTGTTGTAGAATAACTCCATTAGTAGCATTGATTTCACCTTCTTAAGATGTAATTGTACTCACATTATCGTCTAAGTATTATCGAATGTAATCCAAAACACTTCGAGTTATATTGATAGAAAACTTGCTCACCAAGTAAAGCTTGTTGGAGTTCTAAGTTACGTATTTGAAGAGTTGAAATGACCAAGCTATAATAAGTGTGAATGGCTTTGATCGGGAATTCATTCATTCTAACATTCGACAATATAAGCTTTAATCTTATAATCTAAGTACACGTATTCTCTTAAAGTCAAAGGGTTCGGTCAATTGTTGTAGAATAACTCCATTAGTAGCATTGATTTCACCTTCTTAAGATGTAATTGTACTCACATTATCGTCTAAGTATTATCGAATGTAATCCAAAACACTTCAAGTTATATTGATAGAAAACTTGCTCACCAAGTAAAGCTTGTTGGAGTTCTAAGTTACGTATTTGAAGAGTTGAAATGACCAAGCTATAATAAGTGTGAATGGCTTTGATCGGGAATTCATTCATTCTAACATTCGATAATATAAGCTTTAATCTTATAATCTAAGTACACGTATTCTCTTATAGTCAAAGGGTTCGGTCAATTGTTGTAGAATAACTCCATTAGTAGCATTGATTTCACCTTCTTAAGATGTAATTGTACTCACATTATCGTCTAAGTATTATCGAATGTAATCCAAAACACTTCAAGTTATATTGATAGAAAACTTGCTCACCAAGTAAAGCTTGTTGGAGTTCTAAGTTACGTATTTGAAGAGTTGAAATGACCAAGCTATAATAAGTGTGAATGGCTTTGATCGGGAATTCATTCATTCTAACATTCGACAATATAAGCTTTAATCTTATAATCTAAGTACACGTATTCTCTTATAGTCAAAGGGTTCGGTCAATTGTTGTAGAATAACTCCATTAGTAGCATTGATTTCACCTTCTTAAGATGTAATTGTACTCACATTATCGTCTAAGTATTATCGAATGTAATCCAAAACACTTCAAGTTATATTGATAGAAAACTTGCTCACCAAGTAAAGCTTGTTGGAGTTCTAAGTTACGTATTTGAAGAGTTGAAATGACCAAGCTATAATAAGTGTGAATGGCTTTGATCGGGAATTCATTCATTCTAACATTCGACAATATAAGCTTTAATCTTATAATCTAAGTACACGTATTCTCTTAAAGTCAAAGGGTTCGGTCAATTGTTGTAGAATAACTCCATTAGTAGCATTGATTTCACCTTCTTAAGATGTAATTGTACTCACATTATCGTCTAAGTATTATCGAATGTAATCCAAAACACTTCAAGTTATATTGATAGAAAACTTGCTCACCAAGTAAAGCTTGTTGGAGTTCTAAGTTACGTATTTGAAGAGTTGAAATGACCAAGCTATAATAAGTGTGAATGGCTTTGATCGGGAATTCATTCATTCTAACATTCGACAATATAAGCTTTAATCTTATAATCTAAGTACACGTATTCTCTTATAGTCAAAGGGTTCGGTCAATTGTTGTAGAATAACTCCATTAGTAGCATTGATTTCACCTTCTTAAGATGTAATTGTACTCACATTATCGTCTAAGTATTATCGAATGTAATCCAAAACACTTCAAGTTATATTGATAGAAAACTTGCTCACCAAGTAAAGCTTGTTGGAGTTCTAAGTTACGTATTTGAAGAGTTGAAATGACCAAGCTATAATAAGTGTGAATGGCTTTGATCGGGAATTCATTCATTCTAACATTCGATAATATAAGCTTTAATCTTATAATCTAAGTACACGTATTCTCTTATAGTCAAAGGGTTCGGTCAATTGTTGTAGAATAACTCCATTAGTAGCATTGATTTCACCTTCTTAAGATGTAATTGTACTCACATTATCGTCTAAGTATTATCGAATGTAATCCAAAACACTTCAAGTTATATTGATAGAAAACTTGCTCACCAAGTAAAGCTTGTTGGAGTTCTAAGTTACGTATTTGAAGAGTTGAAATGACCAAGCTATAATAAGTGTGAATGGCTTTGATCGGGAATTCATTCATTCTAACATTCGATAATATAAGCTTTAATCTTATAATCTAAGTACACGTATTCTCTTATAGTCAAAGGGTTCGGTCAATTGTTGTAGAATAACTCCATTAGTAGCATTGATTTCACCTTCTTAAGATGTAATTGTACTCACATTATCGTCTAAGTATTATCGAATGTAATCCAAAACACTTCAAGTTATATTGATAGAAAACTTGCTCACCAAGTAAAGCTTGTTGGAGTTCTAAGTTACGTATTTGAAGAGTTGAAATGACCAAGCTATAATAAGTGTGAATGGCTTTGATCGGGAATTCATTCATTCTAACATTCGACAATATAAGCTTTAATCTTATAATCTAAGTACACGTATTCTCTTATAGTCAAAGGGTTCGGTCAATTGTTGTAGAATAACTCCATTAGTAGCATTGATTTCACCTTCTTAAGATGTAATTGTACTCACATTATCGTCTAAGTATTATCGAATGTAATCCAAAACACTTCAAGTTATATTGATAGAAAACTTGCTCACCAAGTAAAGCTTGTTGGAGTTCTAAGTTACGTATTTGAAGAGTTGAAATGACCAAGCTATAATAAGTGTGAATGGCTTTGATCGGGAATTCATTCATTCTAACATTCGACAATATAAGCTTTCATCTTATAATCTAAGTACACGTATTCTCTTAAAGTCAAAGGGTTCGGTCAATTGTTGTAGAATAACTCCATTAGTAGCATTGATTTCACCTTCTTAAGATGTAATTGTACTCACATTATCGTCTAAGTATTATCGAATGTAATCCAAAACACTTCGAGTTATATTGATAGAAAACTTGCTCACCAAGTAAAGCTTGTTGGAGTTCTAAGTTACGTATTTGAAGAGTTGAAATGACCAAGCTATAATAAGTGTGAATGGCTTTGATCGGGAATTCATTCATTCTAACATTCGACAATATAAGCTTTAATCTTATAATCTAAGTACACGTATTCTCTTAAAGTCAAAGGGTTCGGTCAATTGTTGTAGAATAACTCCATTAGTAGCATTGATTTCACCTTCTTAAGATGTAATTGTACTCACATTATCGTCTAAGTATTATCGAATGTAATCCAAAACACTTCAAGTTATATTGATAGAAAACTTGCTCACCAAGTAAAGCTTGTTGGAGTTCTAAGTTACGTATTTGAAGAGTTGAAATGACCAAGCTATAATAAGTGTGAATGGCTTTGATCGGGAATTCATTCATTCTAACATTCGATAATATAAGCTTTAATCTTATAATCTAAGTACACGTATTCTCTTATAGTCAAAGGGTTCGGTCAATTGTTGTAGAATAACTCCATTAGTAGCATTGATTTCACCTTCTTAAGATGTAATTGTACTCACATTATCGTCTAAGTATTATCGAATGTAATCCAAAACACTTCAAGTTATATTGATAGAAAACTTGCTTTATATTGATAGAAAACTTGCTCACCAAGTAAAGCTTGTTGGAGTTCTAAGTTACGTATTTGAAGAGTTGAAATGACCAAGCTATAATAAGTGTGAATGGCTTTGATCGGGAATTCATTCATTCTAACATTCGACAATATAAGCTTTAATCTTATAATCTAAGTACACGTATTCTCTTATAGTCAAAGGGTTCGGTCAATTGTTGTAGAATAACTCCATTAGTAGCATTGATTTCACCTTCTTAAGATGTAATTGTACTCACATTATCGTCTAAGTATTATCGAATGTAATCCAAAACACTTCAAGTTATATTGATAGAAAACTTGCTCACCAAGTAAAGCTTGTTGGAGTTCTAAGTTACGTATTTGAAGAGTTGAAATGACCAAGCTATAATAAGTGTGAATGGCTTTGATCGGGAATTCATTCATTCTAACATTCGACAATATAAGCTTTAATCTTATAATCTAAGTACACGTATTCTCTTATAGTCAAAGGGTTCGGTCAATTGTTGTAGAATAACTCCATTAGTAGCATTGATTTCACCTTCTTAAGATGTAATTGTACTCACATTATCGTCTAAGTATTATCGAATGTAATCCAAAACACTTCAAGTTATATTGATAGAAAACTTGCTCACCAAGTAAAGCTTGTTGGAGTTCTAAGTTACGTATTTGAAGAGTTGAAATGACCAAGCTATAATAAGTGTGAATGGCTTTGATCGGGAATTCATTCATTCTAACATTCGACAATATAAGCTTTAATCTTATAATCTAAGTACACGTATTCTCTTATAGTCAAAGGGTTCGGTCAATTGTTGTAGAATAACTCCATTAGTAGCATTGATTTCACCTTCTTAAGATGTAATTGTACTCACATTATCGTCTAAGTATTATCGAATGTAATCCAAAACACTTCAAGTTATATTGATAGAAAACTTGCTCACCAAGTAAAGCTTGTTGGAGTTCTAAGTTACGTATTTGAAGAGTTGAAATGACCAAGCTATAATAAGTGTGAATGGCTTTGATCGGGAATTCATTCATTCTAACATTCGACAATATAAGCTTTCATCTTATAATCTAAGTACACGTATTCTCTTAAAGTCAAAGGGTTCGGTCAATTGTTGTAGAATAACTCCATTAGTAGCATTGATTTCACCTTCTTAAGATGTAATTGTACTCACATTATCGTCTAAGTATTATCGAATGTAATCCAAAACACTTCGAGTTATATTGATAGAAAACTTGCTCACCAAGTAAAGCTTGTTGGAGTTCTAAGTTACGTATTTGAAGAGTTGAAATGACCAAGCTATAATAAGTGTGAATGGCTTTGATCGGGAATTCATTCATTCTAACATTCGACAATATAAGCTTTAATCTTATAATCTAAGTACACGTATTCTCTTAAAGTCAAAGGGTTCGGTCAATTCTTGTAGAATAACTCCATTAGTAGCATTGATTTCACCTTCTTAAGATGTAATTGTACTCACATTATCGTCTAAGTATTATCGAATGTAATCCAAAACACTTCAAGTTATATTGATAGAAAACTTGCTCACCAAGTAAAGCTTGTTGGAGTTCTAAGTTACGTATTTGAAGAGTTGAAATGACCAAGCTATAATAAGTGTGAATGGCTTTGATCGGGAATTCATTCATTCTAACATTCGATAATATAAGCTTTAATCTTATAATCTAAGTACACGTATTCTCTTATAGTCAAAGGGTTCGGTCAATTGTTGTAGAATAACTCCATTAGTAGCATTGATTTCACCTTCTTAAGATGTAATTGTACTCACATTATCGTCTAAGTATTATCGAATGTAATCCAAAACACTTCAAGTTATATTGATAGAAAACTTGCTCACCAAGTAAAGCTTGTTGGAGTTCTAAGTTACGTATTTGAAGAGTTGAAATGACCAAGCTATAATAAGTGTGAATGGCTTTGATCGGGAATTCATTCATTCTAACATTCGACAATATAAGCTTTAATCTTATAATCTAAGTACACGTATTCTCTTATAGTCAAAGGGTTCGGTCAATTGTTGTAGAATAACTCCATTAGTAGCATTGATTTCACCTTCTTAAGATGTAATTGTACTCACATTATCGTCTAAGTATTATCGAATGTAATCCAAAACACTTCAAGTTATATTGATAGAAAACTTGCTCACCAAGTAAAGCTTGTTGGAGTTCTAAGTTACGTATTTGAAGAGTTGAAATGACCAAGCTATAATAAGTGTGAATGGCTTTGATCGGGAATTCATTCATTCTAACATTCGACAATATAAGCTTTCATCTTATAATCTAAGTACACGTATTCTCTTAAAGTCAAAGGGTTCGGTCAATTGTTGTAGAATAACTCCATTAGTAGCATTGATTTCACCTTCTTAAGATGTAATTGTACTCACATTATCGTCTAAGTATTATCGAATGTAATCCAAAACACTTCGAGTTATATTGATAGAAAACTTGCTCACCAAGTAAAGCTTGTTGGAGTTCTAAGTTACGTATTTGAAGAGTTGAAATGACCAAGCTATAATAAGTGTGAATGGCTTTGATCGGGAATTCATTCATTCTAACATTCGACAATATAAGCTTTAATCTTATAATCTAAGTACACGTATTCTCTTAAAGTCAAAGGGTTCGGTCAATTCTTGTAGAATAACTCCATTAGTAGCATTGATTTCACCTTCTTAAGATGTAATTGTACTCACATTATCGTCTAAGTATTATCGAATGTAATCCAAAACACTTCGAGTTATATTGATAGAAAACTTGCTCACCAAGTAAAGCTTGTTGGAGTTCTAAGTTACGTATTTGAAGAGTTGAAATGACCAAGCTATAATAAGTGTGAATGGCTTTGATCGGGAATTCATTCATTCTAACATTCGACAATATAAGCTTTAATCTTATAATCTAAGTACACGTATTCTCTTAAAGTCAAAGGGTTCGGTCAATTGTTGTAGAATAACTCCATTAGTAGCATTGATTTCACCTTCTTAAGATGTAATTGTACTCACATTATCGTCTAAGTATTATCGAATGTAATCCAAAACACTTCGAGTTATATTGATAGAAAACTTGCTCACCAAGTAAAGCTTGTTGGAGTTCTAAGTTACGTATTTGAAGAGTTGAAATGACCAAGCTATAATAAGTGTGAATGGCTTTGATCGGGAATTCATTCATTCTAACATTCGACAATATAAGCTTTAATCTTATAATCTAAGTACACGTATTCTCTTAAAGTCAAAGGGTTCGGTCAATTGTTGTAGAATAACTCCATTAGTAGCATTGATTTCACCTTCTTAAGATGTAATTGTACTCACATTATCGTCTAAGTATTATCGAATGTAATCCAAAACACTTCGAGTTATATTGATAGAAAACTTGCTCACCAAGTAAAGCTTGTTGGAGTTCTAAGTTACGTATTTGAAGAGTTGAAATGACCAAGCTATAATAAGTGTGAATGGCTTTGATCGGGAATTCATTCATTCTAACATTCGACAATATAAGCTTTAATCTTATAATCTAAGTACACGTATTCTCTTATAGTCAAAGGGTTCGGTCAATTGTTGTAGAATAACTCCATTAGTAGCATTGATTTCACCTTCTTAAGATGTAATTGTACTCACATTATCGTCTAAGTATTATCGAATGTAATCCAAAACACTTCAAGTTATATTGATAGAAAACTTGCTCACCAAGTAAAGCTTGTTGGAGTTCTAAGTTACGTATTTGAAGAGTTGAAATGACCAAGCTATAATAAGTGTGAATGGCTTTGATCGGGAATTCATTCATTCTAACATTCGACAATATAAGCTTTAATCTTATAATCTAAGTACACGTATTCTCTTATAGTCAAAGGGTTCGGTCAATTGTTGTAGAATAACTCCATTAGTAGCATTGATTTCACCTTCTTAAGATGTAATTGTACTCACATTATCGTCTAAGTATTATCGAATGTAATCCAAAACACTTCAAGTTATATTGATAGAAAACTTGCTCACCAAGTAAAGCTTGTTGGAGTTCTAAGTTACGTATTTGAAGAGTTGAAATGACCAAGCTATAATAAGTGTGAATGGCTTTGATCGGGAATTCATTCATTCTAACATTCGACAATATAAGCTTTAATCTTATAATCTAAGTACACGTATTCTCTTATAGTCAAAGGGTTCGGTCAATTGTTGTAGAATAACTCCATTAGTAGCATTGATTTCACCTTCTTAAGATGTAATTGTACTCACATTATCGTCTAAGTATTATCGAATGTAATCCAAAACACTTCAAGTTATATTGATAGAAAACTTGCTCACCAAGTAAAGCTTGTTGGAGTTCTAAGTTACGTATTTGAAGAGTTGAAATGACCAAGCTATAATAAGTGTGAATGGCTTTGATCGGGAATTCATTCATTCTAACATTCGACAATATAAGCTTTCATCTTATAATCTAAGTACACGTATTCTCTTAAAGTCAAAGGGTTCGGTCAATTGTTGTAGAATAACTCCATTAGTAGCATTGATTTCACCTTCTTAAGATGTAATTGTACTCACATTATCGTCTAAGTATTATCGAATGTAATCCAAAACACTTCAAGTTATATTGATAGAAAACTTGCTCACCAAGTAAAGCTTGTTGGAGTTCTAAGTTACGTATTTGAAGAGTTGAAATGACCAAGCTATAATAAGTGTGAATGGCTTTGATCGGGAATTCATTCATTCTAACATTCGACAATATAAGCTTTAATCTTATAATCTAAGTACACGTATTCTCTTAAAGTCAAAGGGTTCGGTCAATTCTTGTAGAATAACTCCATTAGTAGCATTGATTTCACCTTCTTAAGATGTAATTGTACTCACATTATCGTCTAAGTATTATCGAATGTAATCCAAAACACTTCGAGTTATATTGATAGAAAACTTGCTCACCAAGTAAAGCTTGTTGGAGTTCTAAGTTACGTATTTGAAGAGTTGAAATGACCAAGCTATAATAAGTGTGAATGGCTTTGATCGGGAATTCATTCATTCTAACATTCGACAATATAAGCTTTAATCTTATAATCTAAGTACACGTATTCTCTTAAAGTCAAAGGGTTCGGTCAATTGTTGTAGAATAACTCCATTAGTAGCATTGATTTAACCTTCTTAAGATGTAATTGTACTCACATTATCGTCTAAGTATTATCGAATGTAATCCAAAACACTTCGAGTTATATTGATAGAAAACTTGCTCACCAAGTAAAGCTTGTTGGAGTTCTAAGTTACGTATTTGAAGAGTTGAAATGACCAAGCTATAATAAGTGTGAATGGCTTTGATCGGGAATTCATTCATTCTAACATTCGACAATATAAGCTTTAATCTTATAATCTAAGTACACGTATTCTCTTAAAGTCAAAGGGTTCGGTCAATTCTTGTAGAATAACTCCATTAGTAGCATTGATTTTACCTTCTTAAGATGTAATTGTACTCACATTATCGTCTAAGTATTATCGAATGTAATCCAAAACACTTCGAGTTATATTGATAGAAAACTTGCTCACCAAGTAAAGCTTGTTGGAGTTCTAAGTTACGTATTTGAAGAGTTGAAATGACCAAGCTATAATAAGTGTGAATGGCTTTGATCGGGAATTCATTCATTCTAACATTCGATAATATAAGCTTTAATCTTATAATCTAAGTACACGTATTCTCTTATAGTCAAAGGGTTCGGTCAATTGTTGTAGAATAACTCCATTAGTAGCATTGATTTCACCTTCTTAAGATGTAATTGTACTCACATTATCGTCTAAGTATTATCGAATGTAATCCAAAACACTTCAAGTTATATTGATAGAAAACTTGCTCACCAAGTAAAGCTTGTTGGAGTTCTAAGTTACGTATTTGAAGAATAACTCAATTAGTAGCATTGATTTAACCTTCTTAAGATATAATTGTACTCACATTATTATATAAGTATTATCCAAAATACTTCGAGTTATATTGATAGAAAACTTGCTCACCAAGTAAAGCTTGTTGGAGTTCTAAGTTACGTATTTGAAGAGTTGAATGACCAAGCTATAATAAGTGTGAATGGCTTTGATCGGGAATTCATTCATTCTAACATTCGATAATATAAGCTTTAATCCTATAATCTAAGTACACGTATTCTCTTATAGTCAAAGGGTTCGGTCAATTGTTGTAGAATAACTCCATTAGTAGCATTGATTTCACCTTCTTAAGATGTAATTGTACTCACATTATCGTCTAAGTATTATCGAATGTAATCCAAAACACTTCAAGTTATATTGATAGAAAACTTGCTCACCAAGTAAAGCTTGTTGGAGTTCTAAGTTACGTATTTGAAGAGTTGAAATGACCAAGCTATAATAAGTGTGAATGGCTTTGATCGGGAATTCATTCATTCTAACATTCGACAATATAAGCTTTAATCTTATAATCTAAGTACACGTATTCTCTTATAGTCAAAGGGTTCGGTCAATTGTTGTAGAATAACTCCATTAGTAGCATTGATTTCACCTTCTTAAGATGTAATTGTACTCACATTATCGTCTAAGTATTATCGAATGTAATCCAAAACACTTCAAGTTATATTGATAGAAAACTTGCTCACCAAGTAAAGCTTGTTGGAGTTCTAAGTTACGTATTTGAAGAGTTGAAATGACCAAGCTATAATAAGTGTGAATGGCTTTGATCGGGAATTCATTCATTCTAACATTCGACAATATAAGCTTTCATCTTATAATCTAAGTACACGTATTCTCTTAAAGTCAAAGGGTTCGGTCAATTGTTGTAGAATAACTCCATTAGTAGCATTGATTTCACCTTCTTAAGATGTAATTGTACTCACATTATCGTCTAAGTATTATCGAATGTAATCCAAAACACTTCGAGTTATATTGATAGAAAACTTGCTCACCAAGTAAAGCTTGTTGGAGTTCTAAGTTACGTATTTGAAGAGTTGAAATGACCAAGCTATAATAAGTGTGAATGGCTTTGATCGGGAATTCATTCATTCTAACATTCGACAATATAAGCTTTAATCTTATAATCTAAGTACACGTATTCTCTTAAAGTCAAAGGGTTCGGTCAATTCTTGTAGAATAACTCCATTAGTAGCATTGATTTCACCTTCTTAAGATGTAATTGTACTCACATTATCGTCTAAGTATTATCGAATGTAATCCAAAACACTTCGAGTTATATTGATAGAAAACTTGCTCACCAAGTAAAGCTTGTTGGAGTTCTAAGTTACGTATTTGAAGAGTTGAAATGACCAAGCTATAATAAGTGTGAATGGCTTTGATCGGGAATTCATTCATTCTAACATTCGATAATATAAGCTTTAATCCTATAATCTAAGTACACGTATTCTCTTATAGTCAAAGGGTTCGGTCAATTGTTGTAGAATAACTCCATTAGTAGCATTGATTTCACCTTCTTAAGATGTAATTGTACTCACATTATCGTCTAAGTATTATCGAATGTAATCCAAAACACTTCAAGTTATATTGATAGAAAACTTGCTCACCAAGTAAAGCTTGTTGGAGTTCTAAGTTACGTATTTGAAGAATAACTCCATTAGTAGCATTGATTTAACCTTCTTAAGATATAATTGTACTCACATTATTATATAAGTATTATCCAAAATACTTCGAGTTATATTGATAGAAAACTTGCTCACCAAGTAAAGCTTGTTGGAGTTCTAAGTTACGTATTTGAAGAGTTGAAAGGACCAAGCTATAATAAGTGTGAATGGCTTTGATCGGGAATTCATTCATTCTAACATTCGATAATATAAGCTTTAATCCTATAATCTAAGTACACGTATTCTCTTATAGTCAAAGGGTTCGGTCAATTGTTGTAGAATAACTCCATTAGTAGCATTGATTTCACCTTCTTAAGATGTAATTGTACTCACATTATCGTCTAAGTATTATCGAATGTAATCCAAAACACTTCAAGTTATATTGATAGAAAACTTGCTCACCAAGTAAAGCTTGTTGGAGTTCTAAGTTACGTATTTGAAGAGTTGAAATGACCAAGCTATAATAAGTGTGAATGGCTTTGATCGGGAATTCATTCATTCTAACATTCGACAATATAAGCTTTAATCTTATAATCTAAGTACACGTATTCTCTTATAGTCAAAGGGTTCGGTCAATTGTTGTAGAATAACTCCATTAGTAGCATTGATTTCACCTTCTTAAGATGTAATTGTACTCACATTATCGTCTAAGTATTATCGAATGTAATCCAAAACACTTCAAGTTATATTGATAGAAAACTTGCTCACCAAGTAAAGCTTGTTGGAGTTCTAAGTTACGTATTTGAAGAGTTGAAATGACCAAGCTATAATAAGTGTGAATGGCTTTGATCGGGAATTCATTCATTCTAACATTCGACAATATAAGCTTTAATCTTATAATCTAAGTACACGTATTCTCTTATAGTCAAAGGGTTCGGTCAATTGTTGTAGAATAACTCCATTAGTAGCATTGATTTCACCTTCTTAAGATGTAATTGTACTCACATTATCGTCTAAGTATTATCGAATGTAATCCAAAACACTTCAAGTTATATTGATAGAAAACTTGCTCACCAAGTAAAGCTTGTTGGAGTTCTAAGTTACGTATTTGAAGAGTTGAAATGACCAAGCTATAATAAGTGTGAATGGCTTTGATCGGGAATTCATTCATTCTAACATTCGACAATATAAGCTTTAATCTTATAATCTAAGTACACGTATTCTCTTAAAGTCAAAGGGTTCGGTCAATTGTTGTAGAATAACTCCATTAGTAGCATTGATTTCACCTTCTTAAGATGTAATTGTACTCACATTATCGTCTAAGTATTATCGAATGTAATCCAAAACACTTCGAGTTATATTGATAGAAAACTTGCTCACCAAGTAAAGCTTGTTGGAGTTCTAAGTTACGTATTTGAAGAGTTGAAATGACCAAGCTATAATAAGTGTGAATGGCTTTGATCGGGAATTCATTCATTCTAACATTCGACAATATAAGCTTTAATCTTATAATCTAAGTACACGTATTCTCTTAAAGTCAAAGGGTTCGGTCAATTCTTGTAGAATAACTCCATTAGTAGCATTGATTTCACCTTCTTAAGATGTAATTGTACTCACATTATCGTCTAAGTATTATCGAATGTAATCCAAAACACTTCGAGTTATATTGATAGAAAACTTGCTCACCAAGTAAAGCTTGTTGGAGTTCTAAGTTACGTATTTGAAGAGTTGAAATGACCAAGCTATAATAAGTGTGAATGGCTTTGATCGGGAATTCATTCATTCTAACATTCGACAATATAAGCTTTAATCTTATAATCTAAGTACACGTATTCTCTTAAAGTCAAAGGGTTCGGTCAATTGTTGTAGAATAACTCCATTAGTAGCATTGATTTCACCTTCTTAAGATGTAATTGTACTCACATTATCGTCTAAGTATTATCGAATGTAATCCAAAACACTTCGAGTTATATTGATAGAAAACTTGCTCACCAAGTAAAGCTTGTTGGAGTTCTAAGTTACGTATTTGAAGAGTTGAAATGACCAAGCTATAATAAGTGTGAATGGCTTTGATCGGGAATTCATTCATTCTAACATTCGACAATATAAGCTTTAATCTTATAATCTAAGTACACGTATTCTCTTAAAGTCAAAGGGTTCGGTCAATTGTTGTAGAATAACTCCATTAGTAGCATTGATTTCACCTTCTTAAGATGTAATTGTACTCACATTATCGTCTAAGTATTATCGAATGTAATCCAAAACACTTCAAGTTATATTGATAGAAAACTTGCTCACCAAGTAAAGCTTGTTGGAGTTCTAAGTTACGTATTTGAAGAGTTGAAATGACCAAGCTATAATAAGTGTGAATGGCTTTGATCGGGAATTCATTCATTCTAACATTCGACAATATAAGCTTTAATCTTATAATCTAAGTACACGTATTCTCTTATAGTCAAAGGGTTCGGTCAATTGTTGTAGAATAACTCCATTAGTAGCATTGATTTCACCTTCTTAAGATGTAATTGTACTCACATTATCGTCTAAGTATTATCGAATGTAATCCAAAACACTTCAAGTTATATTGATAGAAAACTTGCTCACCAAGTAAAGCTTGTTGGAGTTCTAAGTTACGTATTTGAAGAGTTGAAATGACCAAGCTATAATAAGTGTGAATGGCTTTGATCGGGAATTCATTCATTCTAACATTCGACAATATAAGCTTTAATCTTATAATCTAAGTACACGTATTCTCTTAAAGTCAAAGGGTTCGGTCAATTCTTGTAGAATAACTCCATTAGTAGCATTGATTTCACCTTCTTAAGATGTAATTGTACTCACATTATCGTCTAAGTATTATCGAATGTAATCCAAAACACTTCGAGTTATATTGATAGAAAACTTGCTCACCAAGTAAAGCTTGTTGGAGTTCTAAGTTACGTATTTGAAGAGTTGAAATGACCAAGCTATAATAAGTGTGAATGGCTTTGATCGGGAATTCATTCATTCTAACATTCGACAATATAAGCTTTCATCTTATAATCTAAGTACACGTATTCTCTTAAAGTCAAAGGGTTCGGTCAATTGTTGTAGAATAACTCCATTAGTAGCATTGATTTCACCTTCTTAAGATGTAATTGTACTCACATTATCGTCTAAGTATTATCGAATGTAATCCAAAACACTTCGAGTTATATTGATAGAAAACTTGCTCACCAAGTAAAGCTTGTTGGAGTTCTAAGTTACGTATTTGAAGAGTTGAAATGACCAAGCTATAATAAGTGTGAATGGCTTTGATCGGGAATTCATTCATTCTAACATTCGACAATATAAGCTTTAATCTTATAATCTAAGTACATGTATTCTCTTAAAGTCAAAGGGTTCGGTCAATTCTTGTAGTATAACTCCATTAGTAGCATTGATTTCATCTTCTTAAGATGTAATTGTACTCACATTATCATCTAAGTATTATCGAATGTAATCCAAAATACTTCGAGTTATATTGATAGAAAACTTGCTCACCAAGTAAAGCTCGTTGGTGTTCTAAGTTACGTATTAGAAGAATAACTCCATTAGTAGCATTGATTTAACCTTCTTAAGATGTAATTGTACTCACATTATCGTCTAAGTATTATCGAATGTAATCCAAAACACTTCAAGTTATATTGATAGAAAACTTGCTCACCAAGTAAAGCTTGTTGGAGTTCTAAGTTACGTATTTGAAGAGTTGAAATGACCAAGCTATAATAAGTGTGAATGGCTTTGATCGGGAATTCATTCATTCTAAGATTCGACAATATAAGCTTTCATCTTATAATCTAAGTACACGTATTCTCTTAAAGTCAAAGGGTTCGGTCAATTGTTGTAGAATAACTCCATTAGTAGCATTGATTTCACCTTCTTAAGATGTAATTGTACTCACATTATCGTCTAAGTATTATCGAATGTAATCCAAAACACTTCAAGTTATATTGATAGAAAACTTGCTCACCAAGTAAAGCTTGTTGGAGTTCTAAGTTACGTATTTGAAGAGTTGAAATGACCAAGCTATAATAAGTGTGAATGGCTTTGATCGGGAATTCATTCATTCTAACATTCGACAATATAAGCTTTAATCTTATAATCTAAGTACACGTATTCTCTTATAGTCAAAGGGTTCGGTCAATTGTTGTAGAATAACTCCATTAGTAGCATTGATTTCACCTTCTTAAGATGTAATTGTACTCACATTATCGTCTAAGTATTATCGAATGTAATCCAAAACACTTCAAGTTATATTGATAGAAAACTTGCTCACCAAGTAAAGCTTGTTGGAGTTCTAAGTTACGTATTTGAAGAGTTGAAATGACCAAGCTATAATAAGTGTGAATGGCTTTGATCGGGAATTCATTCATTCTAACATTCGACAATATAAGCTTTAATCTTATAATCTAAGTACACGTATTCTCTTAAAGTCAAAGGGTTCGGTCAATTGTTGTAGAATAACTCCATTAGTAGCATTGATTTCACCTTCTTAAGATGTAATTGTACTCACATTATCGTCTAAGTATTATCGAATGTAATCCAAAACACTTCAAGTTATATTGATAGAAAACTTGCTCACCAAGTAAAGCTTGTTGGAGTTCTAAGTTACGTATTTGAAGAGTTGAAATGACCAAGCTATAATAAGTGTGAATGGCTTTGATCGGGAATTCATTCATTCTAACATTCGACAATATAAGCTTTAATCTTATAATCTAAGTACACGTATTCTCTTAAAGTCAAAGGGTTCGGTCAATTGTTGTAGAATAACTCCATTAGTAGCATTGATTTCACCTTCTTAAGATGTAATTGTACTCACATTATCGTCTAAGTATTATCGAATGTAATCCAAAACACTTCGAGTTATATTGATAGAAAACTTGCTCACCAAGTAAAGCTTGTTGGAGTTCTAAGTTACGTATTTGAAGAGTTGAAATGACCAAGCTATAATAAGTGTGAATGGCTTTGATCGGGAATTCATTCATTCTAACATTCGACAATATAAGCTTTAATCTTATAATCTAAGTACACGTATTCTCTTAAAGTCAAAGGGTTCGGTCAATTGTTGTAGAATAACTCCATTAGTAGCATTGATTTCACCTTCTTAAGATGTAATTGTACTCACATTATCGTCTAAGTATTATCGAATGTAATCCAAAACACTTCGAGTTATATTGATAGAAAACTTGCTCACCAAGTAAAGCTTGTTGGAGTTCTAAGTTACGTATTTGAAGAGTTGAAATGACCAAGCTATAATAAGTGTGAATGGCTTTGATCGGGAATTCATTCATTCTAACATTCGACAATATAAGCTTTAATCTTATAATCTAAGTACACGTATTCTCTTAAAGTCAAAGGGTTCGGTCAATTGTTGTAGAATAACTCCATTAGTAGCATTGATTTCACCTTCTTAAGATGTAATTGTACTCACATTATCGTCTAAGTATTATCGAATGTAATCCAAAACACTTCAAGTTATATTGATAGAAAACTTGCTCACCAAGTAAAGCTTGTTGGAGTTCTAAGTTACGTATTTGAAGAGTTGAAATGACCAAGCTATAATAAGTGTGAATGGCTTTGATCGGGAATTCATTCATTCTAACATTCGATAATATAAGCTTTAATCTTATAATCTAAGTACACGTATTCTCTTATAGTCAAAGGGTTCGGTCAATTGTTGTAGAATAACTCCATTAGTAGCATTGATTTCACCTTCTTAAGATGTAATTGTACTCACATTATCGTCTAAGTATTATCGAATGTAATCCAAAACACTTCAAGTTATATTGATAGAAAACTTGCTCACCAAGTAAAGCTTGTTGGAGTTCTAAGTTACGTATTTGAAGAGTTGAAATGACCAAGCTATAATAAGTGTGAATGGCTTTGATCGGGAATTCATTCATTCTAACATTCGACAATATAAGCTTTAATCTTATAATCTAAGTACACGTATTCTCTTATAGTCAAAGGGTTCGGTCAATTGTTGTAGAATAACTCCATTAGTAGCATTGATTTCACCTTCTTAAGATGTAATTGTACTCACATTATCGTCTAAGTATTATCGAATGTAATCCAAAACACTTCAAGTTATATTGATAGAAAACTTGCTCACCAAGTAAAGCTTGTTGGAGTTCTAAGTTACGTATTTGAAGAGTTGAAATGACCAAGCTATAATAAGTGTGAATGGCTTTGATCGGGAATTCATTCATTCTAACATTCGACAATATAAGCTTTAATCTTATAATCTAAGTACACGTATTCTCTTAAAGTCAAAGGGTTCGGTCAATTGTTGTAGAATAACTCCATTAGTAGCATTGATTTCACCTTCTTAAGATGTAATTGTACTCACATTATCGTCTAAGTATTATCGAATGTAATCCAAAACACTTCGAGTTATATTGATAGAAAACTTGCTCACCAAGTAAAGCTTGTTGGAGTTCTAAGTTACGTATTTGAAGAGTTGAAATGACCAAGCTATAATAAGTGTGAATGGCTTTGATCGGGAATTCATTCATTCTAACATTCGACAATATAAGCTTTAATCTTATAATCTAAGTACACGTATTCTCTTAAAGTCAAAGGGTTCGGTCAATTCTTGTAGAATAACTCCATTAGTAGCATTGATTTCACCTTCTTAAGATGTAATTGTACTCACATTATCGTCTAAGTATTATCGAATGTAATCCAAAACACTTCGAGTTATATTGATAGAAAACTTGCTCACCAAGTAAAGCTTGTTGGAGTTCTAAGTTACGTATTTGAAGAGTTGAAATGACCAAGCTATAATAAGTGTGAATGGCTTTGATCGGGAATTCATTCATTCTAACATTCGACAATATAAGCTTTAATCTTATAATCTAAGTACACGTATTCTCTTAAAGTCAAAGGGTTCGGTCAATTGTTGTAGAATAACTCCATTAGTAGCATTGATTTCACCTTCTTAAGATGTAATTGTACTCACATTATCGTCTAAGTATTATCGAATGTAATCCAAAACACTTCGAGTTATATTGATAGAAAACTTGCTCACCAAGTAAAGCTTGTTGGAGTTCTAAGTTACGTATTTGAAGAGTTGAAATGACCAAGCTATAATAAGTGTGAATGGCTTTGATCGGGAATTCATTCATTCTAACATTCGACAATATAAGCTTTAATCTTATAATCTAAGTACACGTATTCTCTTAAAGTCAAAGGGTTCGGTCAATTCTTGTAGAATAACTCCATTAGTAGCATTGATTTCACCTTCTTAAGATGTAATTGTACTCACATTATCGTCTAAGTATTATCGAATGTAATCCAAAACACTTCGAGTTATATTGATAGAAAACTTGCTCACCAAGTAAAGCTTGTTGGAGTTCTAAGTTACGTATTTGAAGAGTTGAAATGACCAAGCTATAATAAGTGTGAATGGCTTTGATCGGGAATTCATTCATTCTAACATTCGACAATATAAGCTTTAATCTTATAATCTAAGTACACGTATTCTCTTAAAGTCAAAGGGTTCGGTCAATTGTTGTAGAATAACTCCATTAGTAGCATTGATTTCACCTTCTTAAGATGTAATTGTACTCACATTATCGTCTAAGTATTATCGAATGTAATCCAAAACACTTCGAGTTATATTGATAGAAAACTTGCTCACCAAGTAAAGCTTGTTGGAGTTCTAAGTTACGTATTTGAAGAGTTGAAATGACCAAGCTATAATAAGTGTGAATGGCTTTGATCGGGAATTCATTCATTCTAACATTCGACAATATAAGCTTTAATCTTATAATCTAAGTACACGTATTCTCTTAAAGTCAAAGGGTTCGGTCAATTGTTGTAGAATAACTCCATTAGTAGCATTGATTTCACCTTCTTAAGATGTAATTGTACTCACATTATCGTCTAAGTATTATCGAATGTAATCCAAAACACTTCGAGTTATATTGATAGAAAACTTGCTCACCAAGTAAAGCTTGTTGGAGTTCTAAGTTACGTATTTGAAGAGTTGAAATGACCAAGCTATAATAAGTGTGAATGGCTTTGATCGGGAATTCATTCATTCTAACATTCGACAATATAAGCTTTAATCTTATAATCTAAGTACACGTATTCTCTTAAAGTCAAAGGGTTCGGTCAATTGTTGTAGAATAACTCCATTAGTAGCATTGATTTCACCTTCTTAAGATGTAATTGTACTCACATTATCGTCTAAGTATTATCGAATGTAATCCAAAACACTTCGAGTTATATTGATAGAAAACTTGCTCACCAAGTAAAGCTTGTTGGAGTTCTAAGTTACGTATTTGAAGAGTTGAAATGACCAAGCTATAATAAGTGTGAATGGCTTTGATCGGGAATTCATTCATTCTAACATTCGACAATATAAGCTTTAATCTTATAATCTAAGTACACGTATTCTCTTAAAGTCAAAGGGTTCGGTCAATTGTTGTAGAATAACTCCATTAGTAGCATTGATTTCACCTTCTTAAGATGTAATTGTACTCACATTATCGTCTAAGTATTATCGAATGTAATCCAAAACACTTCGAGTTATATTGATAGAAAACTTGCTCACCAAGTAAAGCTTGTTGGAGTTCTAAGTTACGTATTTGAAGAGTTGAAATGACCAAGCTATAATAAGTGTGAATGGCTTTGATCGGGAATTCATTCATTCTAACATTCGACAATATAAGCTTTAATCTTATAATCTAAGTACACGTATTCTCTTAAAGTCAAAGGGTTCGGTCAATTGTTGTAGAATAACTCCATTAGTAGCATTGATTTCACCTTCTTAAGATGTAATTGTACTCACATTATCGTCTAAGTATTATCGAATGTAATCCAAAACACTTCGAGTTATATTGATAGAAAACTTGCTCACCAAGTAAAGCTTGTTGGAGTTCTAAGTTACGTATTTGAAGAGTTGAAATGACCAAGCTATAATAAGTGTGAATGGCTTTGATCGGGAATTCATTCATTCTAACATTCGATAATATAAGCTTTAATCTTATAATCTAAGTACACGTATTCTCTTATAGTCAAAGGGTTCGGTCAATTGTTGTAGAATAACTCCATTAGTAGCATTGATTTCACCTTCTTAAGATGTAATTGTACTCACATTATCGTCTAAGTATTATCGAATGTAATCCAAAACACTTCAAGTTATATTGATAGAAAACTTGCTCACCAAGTAAAGCTTGTTGGAGTTCTAAGTTACGTATTTGAAGAGTTGAAATGACCAAGCTATAATAAGTGTGAATGGCTTTGATCGGGAATTCATTCATTCTAACATTCGACAATATAAGCTTTAATCTTATAATCTAAGTACACGTATTCTCTTATAGTCAAAGGGTTCGGTCAATTGTTGTAGAATAACTCCATTAGTAGCATTGATTTCACCTTCTTAAGATGTAATTGTACTCACATTATCGTCTAAGTATTATCGAATGTAATCCAAAACACTTCAAGTTATATTGATAGAAAACTTGCTCACCAAGTAAAGCTTGTTGGAGTTCTAAGTTACGTATTTGAAGAGTTGAAATGACCAAGCTATAATAAGTGTGAATGGCTTTGATCGGGAATTCATTCATTCTAACATTCGATAATATAAGCTTTAATCTTATAATCTAAGTACACGTATTCTCTTATAGTCAAAGGGTTCGGTCAATTGTTGTAGAATAACTCCATTAGTAGCATTGATTTCACCTTCTTAAGATGTAATTGTACTCACATTATCGTCTAAGTATTATCGAATGTAATCCAAAACACTTCAAGTTATATTGATAGAAAACTTGCTCACCAAGTAAAGCTTGTTGGAGTTCTAAGTTACGTATTTGAAGAGTTGAAATGACCAAGCTATAATAAGTGTGAATGGCTTTGATCGGGAATTCATTCATTCTAACATTCGACAATATAAGCTTTAATCTTATAATCTAAGTACACGTATTCTCTTAAAGTCAAAGGGTTCGGTCAATTCTTGTAGAATAACTCCATTAGTAGCATTGATTTCACCTTCTTAAGATGTAATTGTACTCACATTATCGTCTAAGTATTATCGAATGTAATCCAAAACACTTCGAGTTATATTGATAGAAAACTTGCTCACCAAGTAAAGCTTGTTGGAGTTCTAAGTTACGTATTTGAAGAGTTGAAATGACCAAGCTATAATAAGTGTGAATGGCTTTGATCGGGAATTCATTCATTCTAACATTCGATAATATAAGCTTTAATCTTATAATCTAAGTACACGTATTCTCTTATAGTCAAAGGGTTCGGTCAATTGTTGTAGAATAACTCCATTAGTAGCATTGATTTCACCTTCTTAAGATGTAATTGTACTCACATTATCGTCTAAGTATTATCGAATGTAATCCAAAACACTTCAAGTTATATTGATAGAAAACTTGCTCACCAAGTAAAGCTTGTTGGAGTTCTAAGTTACGTATTTGAAGAGTTGAAATGACCAAGCTATAATAAGTGTGAATGGCTTTGATCGGGAATTCATTCATTCTAACATTCGACAATATAAGCTTTAATCTTATAATCTAAGTACACGTATTCTCTTAAAGTCAAAGGGTTCGGTCAATTGTTGTAGAATAACTCCATTAGTAGCATTGATTTCACCTTCTTAAGATGTAATTGTACTCACATTATCGTCTAAGTATTATCGAATGTAATCCAAAACACTTCGAGTTATATTGATAGAAAACTTGCTCACCAAGTAAAGCTTGTTGGAGTTCTAAGTTACGTATTTGAAGAGTTGAAATGACCAAGCTATAATAAGTGTGAATGGCTTTGATCGGGAATTCATTCATTCTAACATTCGACAATATAAGCTTTCATCTTATAATCTAAGTACACGTATTCTCTTAAAGTCAAAGGGTTCGGTCAATTCTTGTAGAATAACTCCATTAGTAGCATTGATTTCACCTTCTTAAGATGTAATTGTACTCACATTATCGTCTAAGTATTATCGAATGTAATCCAAAACACTTCGAGTTATATTGATAGAAAACTTGCTCACCAAGTAAAGCTTGTTGGAGTTCTAAGTTACGTATTTGAAGAGTTGAAATGACCAAGCTATAATAAGTGTGAATGGCTTTGATCGGGAATTCATTCATTCTAACATTCGATAATATAAGCTTTAATCTTATAATCTAAGTACACGTATTCTCTTATAGTCAAAGGGTTCGGTCAATTGTTGTAGAATAACTCCATTAGTAGCATTGATTTCACCTTCTTAAGATGTAATTGTACTCACATTATCGTCTAAGTATTATCGAATGTAATCCAAAACACTTCGAGTTATATTGATAGAAAACTTGCTCACCAAGTAAAGCTTGTTGGAGTTCTAAGTTACGTATTTGAAGAGTTGAAATGACCAAGCTATAATAAGTGTGAATGGCTTTGATCGGGAATTCATTCATTCTAACATTCGACAATATAAGCTTTAATCTTATAATCTAAGTACACGTATTCTCTTAAAGTCAAAGGGTTCGGTCAATTCTTGTAGAATAACTCCATTAGTAGCATTGATTTCACCTTCTTAAGATGTAATTGTACTCACATTATCGTCTAAGTATTATCGAATGTAATCCAAAACACTTCGAGTTATATTGATAGAAAACTTGCTCACCAAGTAAAGCTTGTTGGAGTTCTAAGTTACGTATTTGAAGAGTTGAAATGACCAAGCTATAATAAGTGTGAATGGCTTTGATCGGGAATTCATTCATTCTAACATTCGATAATATAAGCTTTAATCTTATAATCTAAGTACACGTATTCTCTTATAGTCAAAGGGTTCGGTCAATTGTTGTAGAATAACTCCATTAGTAGCATTGATTTCACCTTCTTAAGATGTAATTGTACTCACATTATCGTCTAAGTATTATCGAATGTAATCCAAAACACTTCAAGTTATATTGATAGAAAACTTGCTCACCAAGTAAAGCTTGTTGGAGTTCTAAGTTACGTATTTGAAGAGTTGAAATGACCAAGCTATAATAAGTGTGAATGGCTTTGATCGGGAATTCATTCATTCTAACATTCGACAATATAAGCTTTAATCTTATAATCTAAGTACACGTATTCTCTTATAGTCAAAGGGTTCGGTCAATTGTTGTAGAATAACTCCATTAGTAGCATTGATTTCACCTTCTTAAGATGTAATTGTACTCACATTATCGTCTAAGTATTATCGAATGTAATCCAAAACACTTCAAGTTATATTGATAGAAAACTTGCTCACCAAGTAAAGCTTGTTGGAGTTCTAAGTTACGTATTTGAAGAGTTGAAATGACCAAGCTATAATAAGTGTGAATGGCTTTGATCGGGAATTCATTCATTCTAACATTCGATAATATAAGCTTTAATCTTATAATCTAAGTACACGTATTCTCTTATAGTCAAAGGGTTCGGTCAATTGTTGTAGAATAACTCCATTAGTAGCATTGATTTCACCTTCTTAAGATGTAATTGTACTCACATTATCGTCTAAGTATTATCGAATGTAATCCAAAACACTTCAAGTTATATTGATAGAAAACTTGCTCACCAAGTAAAGCTTGTTGGAGTTCTAAGTTACGTATTTGAAGAGTTGAAATGACCAAGCTATAATAAGTGTGAATGGCTTTGATCGGGAATTCATTCATTCTAACATTCGACAATATAAGCTTTAATCTTATAATCTAAGTACACGTATTCTCTTAAAGTCAAAGGGTTCGGTCAATTCTTGTAGAATAACTCCATTAGTAGCATTGATTTCACCTTCTTAAGATGTAATTGTACTCACATTATCGTCTAAGTATTATCGAATGTAATCCAAAACACTTCGAGTTATATTGATAGAAAACTTGCTCACCAAGTAAAGCTTGTTGGAGTTCTAAGTTACGTATTTGAAGAGTTGAAATGACCAAGCTATAATAAGTGTGAATGGCTTTGATCGGGAATTCATTCATTCTAACATTCGATAATATAAGCTTTAATCTTATAATCTAAGTACACGTATTCTCTTAAAGTCAAAGGGTTCGGTCAATTGTTGTAGAATAACTCCATTAGTAGCATTGATTTCACCTTCTTAAGATGTAATTGTACTCACATTATCGTCTAAGTATTATCGAATGTAATCCAAAACACTTCAAGTTATATTGATAGAAAACTTGCTCACCAAGTAAAGCTTGTTGGAGTTCTAAGTTACGTATTTGAAGAGTTGAAATGACCAAGCTATAATAAGTGTGAATGGCTTTGATCGGGAATTCATTCATTCTAACATTCGACAATATAAGCTTTAATCTTATAATCTAAGTACACGTATTCTCTTAAAGTCAAAGGGTTCGGTCAATTCTTGTAGAATAACTCCATTAGTAGCATTGATTTCACCTTCTTAAGATGTAATTGTACTCACATTATCGTCTAAGTATTATCGAATGTAATCCAAAACACTTCGAGTTATATTGATAGAAAACTTGCTCACCAAGTAAAGCTTGTTGGAGTTCTAAGTTACGTATTTGAAGAGTTGAAATGACCAAGCTATAATAAGTGTGAATGGCTTTGATCGGGAATTCATTCATTCTAACATTCGACAATATAAGCTTTAATCTTATAATCTAAGTACACGTATTCTCTTAAAGTCAAAGGGTTCGGTCAATTCTTGTAGAATAACTCCATTAGTAGCATTGATTTCACCTTCTTAAGATGTAATTGTACTCACATTATCGTCTAAGTATTATCGAATGTAATCCAAAACACTTCGAGTTATATTGATAGAAAACTTGCTCACCAAGTAAAGCTTGTTGGAGTTCTAAGTTACGTATTTGAAGAGTTGAAATGACCAAGCTATAATAAGTGTGAATGGCTTTGATCGGGAATTCATTCATTCTAACATTCGATAATATAAGCTTTAATCTTATAATCTAAGTACACGTATTCTCTTATAGTCAAAGGGTTCGGTCAATTGTTGTAGAATAACTCCATTAGTAGCATTGATTTCACCTTCTTAAGATGTAATTGTACTCACATTATCGTCTAAGTATTATCGAATGTAATCCAAAACACTTCGAGTTATATTGATAGAAAACTTGCTCACCAAGTAAAGCTTGTTGGAGTTCTAAGTTACGTATTTGAAGAGTTGAAATGACCAAGCTATAATAAGTGTGAATGGCTTTGATCGGGAATTCATTCATTCTAACATTCGACAATATAAGCTTTAATCTTATAATCTAAGTACACGTATTCTCTTAAAGTCAAAGGGTTCGGTCAATTCTTGTAGAATAACTCCATTAGTAGCATTGATTTCACCTTCTTAAGATGTAATTGTACTCACATTATCGTCTAAGTATTATCGAATGTAATCCAAAACACTTCGAGTTATATTGATAGAAAACTTGCTCACCAAGTAAAGCTTGTTGGAGTTCTAAGTTACGTATTTGAAGAGTTGAAATGACCAAGCTATAATAAGTGTGAATGGCTTTGATCGGGAATTCATTCATTCTAACATTCGACAATATAAGCTTTAATCTTATAATCTAAGTACACGTATTCTCTTATAGTCAAAGGGTTCGGTCAATTGTTGTAGAATAACTCCATTAGTAGCATTGATTTCACCTTCTTAAGATGTAATTGTACTCACATTATCGTCTAAGTATTATCGAATGTAATCCAAAACACTTCAAGTTATATTGATAGAAAACTTGCTCACCAAGTAAAGCTTGTTGGAGTTCTAAGTTACGTATTTGAAGAGTTGAAATGACCAAGCTATAATAAGTGTGAATGGCTTTGATCGGGAATTCATTCATTCTAACATTCGATAATATAAGCTTTAATCTTATAATCTAAGTACACGTATTCTCTTAAAGTCAAAGGGTTCGGTCAATTGTTGTAGAATAACTCCATTAGTAGCATTGATTTCACCTTCTTAAGATGTAATTGTACTCACATTATCGTCTAAGTATTATCGAATGTAATCCAAAACACTTCGAGTTATATTGATAGAAAACTTGCTCACCAAGTAAAGCTTGTTGGAGTTCTAAGTTACGTATTTGAAGAGTTGAAATGACCAAGCTATAATAAGTGTGAATGGCTTTGATCGGGAATTCATTCATTCTAACATTCGATAATATAAGCTTTAATCTTATAATCTAAGTACACGTATTCTCTTATAGTCAAAGGGTTCGGTCAATTGTTGTAGAATAACTCCATTAGTAGCATTGATTTCACCTTCTTAAGATGTAATTGTACTCACATTATCGTCTAAGTATTATCGAATGTAATCCAAAACACTTCAAGTTATATTGATAGAAAACTTGCTCACCAAGTAAAGCTTGTTGGAGTTCTAAGTTACGTATTTGAAGAGTTGAAATGACCAAGCTATAATAAGTGTGAATGGCTTTGATCGGGAATTCATTCATTCTAACATTCGACAATATAAGCTTTAATCTTATAATCTAAGTACACGTATTCTCTTATAGTCAAAGGGTTCGGTCAATTGTTGTAGAATAACTCCATTAGTAGCATTGATTTCACCTTCTTAAGATGTAATTGTACTCACATTATCGTCTAAGTATTATCGAATGTAATCCAAAACACTTCAAGTTATATTGATAGAAAACTTGCTCACCAAGTAAAGCTTGTTGGAGTTCTAAGTTACGTATTTGAAGAGTTGAAATGACCAAGCTATAATAAGTGTGAATGGCTTTGATCGGGAATTCATTCATTCTAACATTCGACAATATAAGCTTTAATCTTATAATCTAAGTACACGTATTCTCTTAAAGTCAAAGGGTTCGGTCAATTCTTGTAGAATAACTCCATTAGTAGCATTGATTTCACCTTCTTAAGATGTAATTGTACTCACATTATCGTCTAAGTATTATCGAATGTAATCCAAAACACTTCGAGTTATATTGATAGAAAACTTGCTCACCAAGTAAAGCTTGTTGGAGTTCTAAGTTACGTATTTGAAGAGTTGAAATGACCAAGCTATAATAAGTGTGAATGGCTTTGATCGGGAATTCATTCATTCTAACATTCGACAATATAAGCTTTAATCTTATAATCTAAGTACACGTATTCTCTTAAAGTCAAAGGGTTCGGTCAATTGTTGTAGAATAACTCCATTAGTAGCATTGATTTCACCTTCTTAAGATGTAATTGTACTCACATTATCGTCTAAGTATTATCGAATGTAATCCAAAACACTTCGAGTTATATTGATAGAAAACTTGCTCACCAAGTAAAGCTTGTTGGAGTTCTAAGTTACGTATTTGAAGAGTTGAAATGACCAAGCTATAATAAGTGTGAATGGCTTTGATCGGGAATTCATTCATTCTAACATTCGACAATATAAGCTTTAATCTTATAATCTAAGTACACGTATTCTCTTAAAGTCAAAGGGTTCGGTCAATTCTTGTAGAATAACTCCATTAGTAGCATTGATTTCACCTTCTTAAGATGTAATTGTACTCACATTATCGTCTAAGTATTATCGAATGTAATCCAAAACACTTCGAGTTATATTGATAGAAAACTTGCTCACCAAGTAAAGCTTGTTGGAGTTCTAAGTTACGTATTTGAAGAGTTGAAATGACCAAGCTATAATAAGTGTGAATGGCTTTGATCGGGAATTCATTCATTCTAACATTCGATAATATAAGCTTTAATCTTATAATCTAAGTACACGTATTCTCTTATAGTCAAAGGGTTCGGTCAATTGTTGTAGAATAACTCCATTAGTAGCATTGATTTCACCTTCTTAAGATGTAATTGTACTCACATTATCGTCTAAGTATTATCGAATGTAATCCAAAACACTTCAAGTTATATTGATAGAAAACTTGCTCACCAAGTAAAGCTTGTTGGAGTTCTAAGTTACGTATTTGAAGAGTTGAAATGACCAAGCTATAATAAGTGTGAATGGCTTTGATCGGGAATTCATTCATTCTAACATTCGATAATATAAGCTTTAATCTTATAATCTAAGTACACGTATTCTCTTATAGTCAAAGGGTTCGGTCAATTGTTGTAGAATAACTCCATTAGTAGCATTGATTTCACCTTCTTAAGATGTAATTGTACTCACATTATCGTCTAAGTATTATCGAATGTAATCCAAAACACTTCGAGTTATATTGATAGAAAACTTGCTCACCAAGTAAAGCTTGTTGGAGTTCTAAGTTACGTATTTGAAGAGTTGAAATGACCAAGCTATAATAAGTGTGAATGGCTTTGATCGGGAATTCATTCATTCTAACATTCGACAATATAAGCTTTAATCTTATAATCTAAGTACACGTATTCTCTTAAAGTCAAAGGGTTCGGTCAATTCTTGTAGAATAACTCCATTAGTAGCATTGATTTCACCTTCTTAAGATGTAATTGTACTCACATTATCGTCTAAGTATTATCGAATGTAATCCAAAACACTTCGAGTTATATTGATAGAAAACTTGCTCACCAAGTAAAGCTTGTTGGAGTTCTAAGTTACGTATTTGAAGAGTTGAAATGACCAAGCTATAATAAGTGTGAATGGCTTTGATCGGGAATTCATTCATTCTAACATTCGACAATATAAGCTTTAATCTTATAATCTAAGTACACGTATTCTCTTAAAGTCAAAGGGTTCGGTCAATTGTTGTAGAATAACTCCATTAGTAGCATTGATTTCACCTTCTTAAGATGTAATTGTACTCACATTATCGTCTAAGTATTATCGAATGTAATCCAAAACACTTCAAGTTATATTGATAGAAAACTTGCTCACCAAGTAAAGCTTGTTGGAGTTCTAAGTTACGTATTTGAAGAGTTGAAATGACCAAGCTATAATAAGTGTGAATGGCTTTGATCGGGAATTCATTCATTCTAACATTCGATAATATAAGCTTTAATCTTATAATCTAAGTACACGTATTCTCTTATAGTCAAAGGGTTCGGTCAATTGTTGTAGAATAACTCCATTAGTAGCATTGATTTCACCTTCTTAAGATGTAATTGTACTCACATTATCGTCTAAGTATTATCGAATGTAATCCAAAACACTTCAAGTTATATTGATAGAAAACTTGCTCACCAAGTAAAGCTTGTTGGAGTTCTAAGTTACGTATTTGAAGAGTTGAAATGACCAAGCTATAATAAGTGTGAATGGCTTTGATCGGGAATTCATTCATTCTAACATTCGACAATATAAGCTTTAATCTTATAATCTAAGTACACGTATTCTCTTATAGTCAAAGGGTTCGGTCAATTGTTGTAGAATAACTCCATTAGTAGCATTGATTTCACCTTCTTAAGATGTAATTGTACTCACATTATCGTCTAAGTATTATCGAATGTAATCCAAAACACTTCAAGTTATATTGATAGAAAACTTGCTCACCAAGTAAAGCTTGTTGGAGTTCTAAGTTACGTATTTGAAGAGTTGAAATGACCAAGCTATAATAAGTGTGAATGGCTTTGATCGGGAATTCATTCATTCTAACATTCGACAATATAAGCTTTAATCTTATAATCTAAGTACACGTATTCTCTTATAGTCAAAGGGTTCGGTCAATTGTTGTAGAATAACTCCATTAGTAGCATTGATTTCACCTTCTTAAGATGTAATTGTACTCACATTATCGTCTAAGTATTATCGAATGTAATCCAAAACACTTCAAGTTATATTGATAGAAAACTTGCTCACCAAGTAAAGCTTGTTGGAGTTCTAAGTTACGTATTTGAAGAGTTGAAATGACCAAGCTATAATAAGTGTGAATGGCTTTGATCGGGAATTCATTCATTCTAACATTCGACAATATAAGCTTTCATCTTATAATCTAAGTACACGTATTCTCTTAAAGTCAAAGGGTTCGGTCAATTGTTGTAGAATAACTCCATTAGTAGCATTGATTTCACCTTCTTAAGATGTAATTGTACTCACATTATCGTCTAAGTATTATCGAATGTAATCCAAAACACTTCAAGTTATATTGATAGAAAACTTGCTCACCAAGTAAAGCTTGTTGGAGTTCTAAGTTACGTATTTGAAGAGTTGAAATGACCAAGCTATAATAAGTGTGAATGGCTTTGATCGGGAATTCATTCATTCTAACATTCGATAATATAAGCTTTAATCTTATAATCTAAGTACACGTATTCTCTTATAGTCAAAGGGTTCGGTCAATTGTTGTAGAATAACTCCATTAGTAGCATTGATTTCACCTTCTTAAGATGTAATTGTACTCACATTATCGTCTAAGTATTATCGAATGTAATCCAAAACACTTCGAGTTATATTGATAGAAAACTTGCTCACCAAGTAAAGCTTGTTGGAGTTCTAAGTTACGTATTTGAAGAGTTGAAATGACCAAGCTATAATAAGTGTGAATGGCTTTGATCGGGAATTCATTCATTCTAACATTCGACAATATAAGCTTTAATCTTATAATCTAAGTACACGTATTCTCTTAAAGTCAAAGGGTTCGGTCAATTGTTGTAGAATAACTCCATTAGTAGCATTGATTTCACCTTCTTAAGATGTAATTGTACTCACATTATCGTCTAAGTATTATCGAATGTAATCCAAAACACTTCGAGTTATATTGATAGAAAACTTGCTCACCAAGTAAAGCTTGTTGGAGTTCTAAGTTACGTATTTGAAGAGTTGAAATGACCAAGCTATAATAAGTGTGAATGGCTTTGATCGGGAATTCATTCATTCTAACATTCGATAATATAAGCTTTAATCTTATAATCTAAGTACACGTATTCTCTTATAGTCAAAGGGTTCGGTCAATTGTTGTAGAATAACTCCATTAGTAGCATTGATTTCACCTTCTTAAGATGTAATTGTACTCACATTATCGTCTAAGTATTATCGAATGTAATCCAAAACACTTCAAGTTATATTGATAGAAAACTTGCTCACCAAGTAAAGCTTGTTGGAGTTCTAAGTTACGTATTTGAAGAGTTGAAATGACCAAGCTATAATAAGTGTGAATGGCTTTGATCGGGAATTCATTCATTCTAACATTCGACAATATAAGCTTTAATCTTATAATCTAAGTACACGTATTCTCTTAAAGTCAAAGGGTTCGGTCAATTGTTGTAGAATAACTCCATTAGTAGCATTGATTTCACCTTCTTAAGATGTAATTGTACTCACATTATCGTCTAAGTATTATCGAATGTAATCCAAAACACTTCAAGTTATATTGATAGAAAACTTGCTCACCAAGTAAAGCTTGTTGGAGTTCTAAGTTACGTATTTGAAGAGTTGAAATGACCAAGCTATAATAAGTGTGAATGGCTTTGATCGGGAATTCATTCATTCTAACATTCGACAATATAAGCTTTAATCTTATAATCTAAGTACACGTATTCTCTTAAAGTCAAAGGGTTCGGTCAATTCTTGTAGAATAACTCCATTAGTAGCATTGATTTCACCTTCTTAAGATGTAATTGTACTCACATTATCGTCTAAGTATTATCGAATGTAATCCAAAACACTTCGAGTTATATTGATAGAAAACTTGCTCACCAAGTAAAGCTTGTTGGAGTTCTAAGTTACGTATTTGAAGAGTTGAAATGACCAAGCTATAATAAGTGTGAATGGCTTTGATCGGGAATTCATTCATTCTAACATTCGACAATATAAGCTTTAATCTTATAATCTAAGTACACGTATTCTCTTAAAGTCAAAGGGTTCGGTCAATTGTTGTAGAATAACTCCATTAGTAGCATTGATTTCACCTTCTTAAGATGTAATTGTACTCACATTATCGTCTAAGTATTATCGAATGTAATCCAAAACACTTCGAGTTATATTGATAGAAAACTTGCTCACCAAGTAAAGCTTGTTGGAGTTCTAAGTTACGTATTTGAAGAGTTGAAATGACCAAGCTATAATAAGTGTGAATGGCTTTGATCGGGAATTCATTCATTCTAACATTCGATAATATAAGCTTTAATCTTATAATCTAAGTACACGTATTCTCTTAAAGTCAAAGGGTTCGGTCAATTGTTGTAGAATAACTCCATTAGTAGCATTGATTTCACCTTCTTAAGATGTAATTGTACTCACATTATCGTCTAAGTATTATCGAATGTAATCCAAAACACTTCGAGTTATATTGATAGAAAACTTGCTCACCAAGTAAAGCTTGTTGGAGTTCTAAGTTACGTATTTGAAGAGTTGAAATGACCAAGCTATAATAAGTGTGAATGGCTTTGATCGGGAATTCATTCATTCTAACATTCGACAATATAAGCTTTAATCTTATAATCTAAGTACACGTATTCTCTTAAAGTCAAAGGGTTCGGTCAATTCTTGTAGAATAACTCCATTAGTAGCATTGATTTCACCTTCTTAAGATGTAATTGTACTCACATTATCGTCTAAGTATTATCGAATGTAATCCAAAACACTTCGAGTTATATTGATAGAAAACTTGCTCACCAAGTAAAGCTTGTTGGAGTTCTAAGTTACGTATTTGAAGAGTTGAAATGACCAAGCTATAATAAGTGTGAATGGCTTTGATCGGGAATTCATTCATTCTAACATTCGACAATATAAGCTTTAATCTTATAATCTAAGTACACGTATTCTCTTAAAGTCAAAGGGTTCGGTCAATTGTTGTAGAATAACTCCATTAGTAGCATTGATTTCACCTTCTTAAGATGTAATTGTACTCACATTATCGTCTAAGTATTATCGAATGTAATCCAAAACACTTCGAGTTATATTGATAGAAAACTTGCTCACCAAGTAAAGCTTGTTGGAGTTCTAAGTTACGTATTTGAAGAGTTGAAATGACCAAGCTATAATAAGTGTGAATGGCTTTGATCGGGAATTCATTCATTCTAACATTCGACAATATAAGCTTTAATCTTATAATCTAAGTACACGTATTCTCTTAAAGTCAAAGGGTTCGGTCAATTGTTGTAGAATAACTCCATTAGTAGCATTGATTTCACCTTCTTAAGATGTAATTGTACTCACATTATCGTCTAAGTATTATCGAATGTAATCCAAAACACTTCAAGTTATATTGATAGAAAACTTGCTCACCAAGTAAAGCTTGTTGGAGTTCTAAGTTACGTATTTGAAGAGTTGAAATGACCAAGCTATAATAAGTGTGAATGGCTTTGATCGGGAATTCATTCATTCTAACATTCGATAATATAAGCTTTAATCTTATAATCTAAGTACACGTATTCTCTTAAAGTCAAAGGGTTCGGTCAATTGTTGTAGAATAACTCCATTAGTAGCATTGATTTCACCTTCTTAAGATGTAATTGTACTCACATTATCGTCTAAGTATTATCGAATGTAATCCAAAACACTTCAAGTTATATTGATAGAAAACTTGCTCACCAAGTAAAGCTTGTTGGAGTTCTAAGTTACGTATTTGAAGAGTTGAAATGACCAAGCTATAATAAGTGTGAATGGCTTTGATCGGGAATTCATTCATTCTAACATTCGACAATATAAGCTTTAATCTTATAATCTAAGTACACGTATTCTCTTAAAGTCAAAGGGTTCGGTCAATTGTTGTAGAATAACTCCATTAGTAGCATTGATTTCACCTTCTTAAGATGTAATTGTACTCACATTATCGTCTAAGTATTATCGAATGTAATCCAAAACACTTCAAGTTATATTGATAGAAAACTTGCTCACCAAGTAAAGCTTGTTGGAGTTCTAAGTTACGTATTTGAAGAGTTGAAATGACCAAGCTATAATAAGTGTGAATGGCTTTGATCGGGAATTCATTCATTCTAACATTCGACAATATAAGCTTTAATCTTATAATCTAAGTACACGTATTCTCTTAAAGTCAAAGGGTTCGGTCAATTCTTGTAGAATAACTCCATTAGTAGCATTGATTTCACCTTCTTAAGATGTAATTGTACTCACATTATCGTCTAAGTATTATCGAATGTAATCCAAAACACTTCGAGTTATATTGATAGAAAACTTGCTCACCAAGTAAAGCTTGTTGGAGTTCTAAGTTACGTATTTGAAGAGTTGAAATGACCAAGCTATAATAAGTGTGAATGGCTTTGATCGGGAATTCATTCATTCTAACATTCGACAATATAAGCTTTAATCTTATAATCTAAGTACACGTATTCTCTTAAAGTCAAAGGGTTCGGTCAATTGTTGTAGAATAACTCCATTAGTAGCATTGATTTCACCTTCTTAAGATGTAATTGTACTCACATTATCGTCTAAGTATTATCGAATGTAATCCAAAACACTTCGAGTTATATTGATAGAAAACTTGCTCACCAAGTAAAGCTTGTTGGAGTTCTAAGTTACGTATTTGAAGAGTTGAAATGACCAAGCTATAATAAGTGTGAATGGCTTTGATCGGGAATTCATTCATTCTAACATTCGACAATATAAGCTTTAATCTTATAATCTAAGTACACGTATTCTCTTAAAGTCAAAGGGTTCGGTCAATTGTTGTAGAATAACTCCATTAGTAGCATTGATTTCACCTTCTTAAGATGTAATTGTACTCACATTATCGTCTAAGTATTATCGAATGTAATCCAAAACACTTCGAGTTATATTGATAGAAAACTTGCTCACCAAGTAAAGCTTGTTGGAGTTCTAAGTTACGTATTTGAAGAGTTGAAATGACCAAGCTATAATAAGTGTGAATGGCTTTGATCGGGAATTCATTCATTCTAACATTCGACAATATAAGCTTTCATCTTATAATCTAAGTACACGTATTCTCTTAAAGTCAAAGGGTTCGGTCAATTCTTGTAGAATAACTCCATTAGTAGCATTGATTTCACCTTCTTAAGATGTAATTGTACTCACATTATCGTCTAAGTATTATCGAATGTAATCCAAAACACTTCGAGTTATATTGATAGAAAACTTGCTCACCAAGTAAAGCTTGTTGGAGTTCTAAGTTACGTATTTGAAGAGTTGAAATGACCAAGCTATAATAAGTGTGAATGGCTTTGATCGGGAATTCATTCATTCTAACATTCGACAATATAAGCTTTAATCTTATAATCTAAGTACACGTATTCTCTTAAAGTCAAAGGGTTCGGTCAATTCTTGTAGAATAACTCCATTAGTAGCATTGATTTCACCTTCTTAAGATGTAATTGTACTCACATTATCGTCTAAGTATTATCGAATGTAATCCAAAACACTTCGAGTTATATTGATAGAAAACTTGCTCACCAAGTAAAGCTTGTTGGAGTTCTAAGTTACGTATTTGAAGAGTTGAAATGACCAAGCTATAATAAGTGTGAATGGCTTTGATCGGGAATTCATTCATTCTAACATTCGACAATATAAGCTTTAATCTTATAATCTAAGTACACGTATTCTCTTAAAGTCAAAGGGTTCGGTCAATTGTTGTAGAATAACTCCATTAGTAGCATTGATTTCACCTTCTTAAGATGTAATTGTACTCACATTATCGTCTAAGTATTATCGAATGTAATCCAAAACACTTCGAGTTATATTGATAGAAAACTTGCTCACCAAGTAAAGCTTGTTGGAGTTCTAAGTTACGTATTTGAAGAGTTGAAATGACCAAGCTATAATAAGTGTGAATGGCTTTGATCGGGAATTCATTCATTCTAACATTCGACAATATAAGCTTTAATCTTATAATCTAAGTACACGTATTCTCTTAAAGTCAAAGGGTTCGGTCAATTCTTGTAGAATAACTCCATTAGTAGCATTGATTTCACCTTCTTAAGATGTAATTGTACTCACATTATCGTCTAAGTATTATCGAATGTAATCCAAAACACTTCGAGTTATATTGATAGAAAACTTGCTCACCAAGTAAAGCTTGTTGGAGTTCTAAGTTACGTATTTGAAGAGTTGAAATGACCAAGCTATAATAAGTGTGAATGGCTTTGATCGGGAATTCATTCATTCTAACATTCGACAATATAAGCTTTAATCTTATAATCTAAGTACACGTATTCTCTTAAAGTCAAAGGGTTCGGTCAATTGTTGTAGAATAACTCCATTAGTAGCATTGATTTCACCTTCTTAAGATGTAATTGTACTCACATTATCGTCTAAGTATTATCGAATGTAATCCAAAACACTTCAAGTTATATTGATAGAAAACTTGCTCACCAAGTAAAGCTTGTTGGAGTTCTAAGTTACGTATTTGAAGAGTTGAAATGACCAAGCTATAATAAGTGTGAATGGCTTTGATCGGGAATTCATTCATTCTAACATTCGACAATATAAGCTTTAATCTTATAATCTAAGTACACGTATTCTCTTAAAGTCAAAGGGTTCGGTCAATTGTTGTAGAATAACTCCATTAGTAGCATTGATTTCACCTTCTTAAGATGTAATTGTACTCACATTATCGTCTAAGTATTATCGAATGTAATCCAAAACACTTCGAGTTATATTGATAGAAAACTTGCTCACCAAGTAAAGCTTGTTGGAGTTCTAAGTTACGTATTTGAAGAGTTGAAATGACCAAGCTATAATAAGTGTGAATGGCTTTGATCGGGAATTCATTCATTCTAACATTCGACAATATAAGCTTTAATCTTATAATCTAAGTACACGTATTCTCTTAAAGTCAAAGGGTTCGGTCAATTCTTGTAGAATAACTCCATTAGTAGCATTGATTTCACCTTCTTAAGATGTAATTGTACTCACATTATCGTCTAAGTATTATCGAATGTAATCCAAAACACTTCGAGTTATATTGATAGAAAACTTGCTCACCAAGTAAAGCTTGTTGGAGTTCTAAGTTACGTATTTGAAGAGTTGAAATGACCAAGCTATAATAAGTGTGAATGGCTTTGATCGGGAATTCATTCATTCTAACATTCGACAATATAAGCTTTAATCTTATAATCTAAGTACACGTATTCTCTTAAAGTCAAAGGGTTCGGTCAATTGTTGTAGAATAACTCCATTAGTAGCATTGATTTCACCTTCTTAAGATGTAATTGTACTCACATTATCGTCTAAGTATTATCGAATGTAATCCAAAACACTTCGAGTTATATTGATAGAAAACTTGCTCACCAAGTAAAGCTTGTTGGAGTTCTAAGTTACGTATTTGAAGAGTTGAAATGACCAAGCTATAATAAGTGTGAATGGCTTTGATCGGGAATTCATTCATTCTAACATTCGACAATATAAGCTTTAATCTTATAATCTAAGTACACGTATTCTCTTAAAGTCAAAGGGTTCGGTCAATTGTTGTAGAATAACTCCATTAGTAGCATTGATTTCACCTTCTTAAGATGTAATTGTACTCACATTATCGTCTAAGTATTATCGAATGTAATCCAAAACACTTCGAGTTATATTGATAGAAAACTTGCTCACCAAGTAAAGCTTGTTGGAGTTCTAAGTTACGTATTTGAAGAGTTGAAATGACCAAGCTATAATAAGTGTGAATGGCTTTGATCGGGAATTCATTCATTCTAACATTCGATAATATAAGCTTTAATCTTATAATCTAAGTACACGTATTCTCTTAAAGTCAAAGGGTTCGGTCAATTGTTGTAGAATAACTCCATTAGTAGCATTGATTTCACCTTCTTAAGATGTAATTGTACTCACATTATCGTCTAAGTATTATCGAATGTAATCCAAAACACTTCGAGTTATATTGATAGAAAACTTGCTCACCAAGTAAAGCTTGTTGGAGTTCTAAGTTACGTATTTGAAGAGTTGAAATGACCAAGCTATAATAAGTGTGAATGGCTTTGATCGGGAATTCATTCATTCTAACATTCGACAATATAAGCTTTAATCTTATAATCTAAGTACACGTATTCTCTTAAAGTCAAAGGGTTCGGTCAATTGTTGTAGAATAACTCCATTAGTAGCATTGATTTCACCTTCTTAAGATGTAATTGTACTCACATTATCGTCTAAGTATTATCGAATGTAATCCAAAACACTTCGAGTTATATTGATAGAAAACTTGCTCACCAAGTAAAGCTTGTTGGAGTTCTAAGTTACGTATTTGAAGAGTTGAAATGACCAAGCTATAATAAGTGTGAATGGCTTTGATCGGGAATTCATTCATTCTAACATTCGACAATATAAGCTTTAATCTTATAATCTAAGTACACGTATTCTCTTAAAGTCAAAGGGTTCGGTCAATTGTTGTAGAATAACTCCATTAGTAGCATTGATTTCACCTTCTTAAGATGTAATTGTACTCACATTATCGTCTAAGTATTATCGAATGTAATCCAAAACACTTCGAGTTATATTGATAGAAAACTTGCTCACCAAGTAAAGCTTGTTGGAGTTCTAAGTTACGTATTTGAAGAGTTGAAATGACCAAGCTATAATAAGTGTGAATGGCTTTGATCGGGAATTCATTCATTCTAACATTCGATAATATAAGCTTTAATCTTATAATCTAAGTACACGTATTCTCTTAAAGTCAAAGGGTTCGGTCAATTGTTGTAGAATAACTCCATTAGTAGCATTGATTTCACCTTCTTAAGATGTAATTGTACTCACATTATCGTCTAAGTATTATCGAATGTAATCCAAAACACTTCAAGTTATATTGATAGAAAACTTGCTCACCAAGTAAAGCTTGTTGGAGTTCTAAGTTACGTATTTGAAGAGTTGAAATGACCAAGCTATAATAAGTGTGAATGGCTTTGATCGGGAATTCATTCATTCTAACATTCGATAATATAAGCTTTAATCTTATAATCTAAGTACACGTATTCTCTTAAAGTCAAAGGGTTCGGTCAATTGTTGTAGAATAACTCCATTAGTAGCATTGATTTCACCTTCTTAAGATGTAATTGTACTCACATTATCGTCTAAGTATTATCGAATGTAATCCAAAACACTTCGAGTTATATTGATAGAAAACTTGCTCACCAAGTAAAGCTTGTTGGAGTTCTAAGTTACGTATTTGAAGAGTTGAAATGACCAAGCTATAATAAGTGTGAATGGCTTTGATCGGGAATTCATTCATTCTAACATTCGACAATATAAGCTTTAATCTTATAATCTAAGTACACGTATTCTCTTAAAGTCAAAGGGTTCGGTCAATTCTTGTAGAATAACTCCATTAGTAGCATTGATTTCACCTTCTTAAGATGTAATTGTACTCACATTATCGTCTAAGTATTATCGAATGTAATCCAAAACACTTCGAGTTATATTGATAGAAAACTTGCTCACCAAGTAAAGCTTGTTGGAGTTCTAAGTTACGTATTTGAAGAGTTGAAATGACCAAGCTATAATAAGTGTGAATGGCTTTGATCGGGAATTCATTCATTCTAACATTCGACAATATAAGCTTTAATCTTATAATCTAAGTACACGTATTCTCTTAAAGTCAAAGGGTTCGGTCAATTGTTGTAGAATAACTCCATTAGTAGCATTGATTTCACCTTCTTAAGATGTAATTGTACTCACATTATCGTCTAAGTATTATCGAATGTAATCCAAAACACTTCGAGTTATATTGATAGAAAACTTGCTCACCAAGTAAAGCTTGTTGGAGTTCTAAGTTACGTATTTGAAGAGTTGAAATGACCAAGCTATAATAAGTGTGAATGGCTTTGATCGGGAATTCATTCATTCTAACATTCGATAATATAAGCTTTAATCTTATAATCTAAGTACACGTATTCTCTTAAAGTCAAAGGGTTCGGTCAATTGTTGTAGAATAACTCCATTAGTAGCATTGATTTCACCTTCTTAAGATGTAATTGTACTCACATTATCGTCTAAGTATTATCGAATGTAATCCAAAACACTTCGAGTTATATTGATAGAAAACTTGCTCACCAAGTAAAGCTTGTTGGAGTTCTAAGTTACGTATTTGAAGAGTTGAAATGACCAAGCTATAATAAGTGTGAATGGCTTTGATCGGGAATTCATTCATTCTAACATTCGACAATATAAGCTTTAATCTTATAATCTAAGTACACGTATTCTCTTAAAGTCAAAGGGTTCGGTCAATTGTTGTAGAATAACTCCATTAGTAGCATTGATTTCACCTTCTTAAGATGTAATTGTACTCACATTATCGTCTAAGTATTATCGAATGTAATCCAAAACACTTCGAGTTATATTGATAGAAAACTTGCTCACCAAGTAAAGCTTGTTGGAGTTCTAAGTTACGTATTTGAAGAGTTGAAATGACCAAGCTATAATAAGTGTGAATGGCTTTGATCGGGAATTCATTCATTCTAACATTCGACAATATAAGCTTTAATCTTATAATCTAAGTACACGTATTCTCTTAAAGTCAAAGGGTTCGGTCAATTGTTGTAGAATAACTCCATTAGTAGCATTGATTTCACCTTCTTAAGATGTAATTGTACTCACATTATCGTCTAAGTATTATCGAATGTAATCCAAAACACTTCGAGTTATATTGATAGAAAACTTGCTCACCAAGTAAAGCTTGTTGGAGTTCTAAGTTACGTATTTGAAGAGTTGAAATGACCAAGCTATAATAAGTGTGAATGGCTTTGATCGGGAATTCATTCATTCTAACATTCGACAATATAAGCTTTAATCTTATAATCTAAGTACACGTATTCTCTTAAAGTCAAAGGGTTCGGTCAATTGTTGTAGAATAACTCCATTAGTAGCATTGATTTCACCTTCTTAAGATGTAATTGTACTCACATTATCGTCTAAGTATTATCGAATGTAATCCAAAACACTTCAAGTTATATTGATAGAAAACTTGCTCACCAAGTAAAGCTTGTTGGAGTTCTAAGTTACGTATTTGAAGAGTTGAAATGACCAAGCTATAATAAGTGTGAATGGCTTTGATCGGGAATTCATTCATTCTAACATTCGATAATATAAGCTTTAATCTTATAATCTAAGTACACGTATTCTCTTAAAGTCAAAGGGTTCGGTCAATTGTTGTAGAATAACTCCATTAGTAGCATTGATTTCACCTTCTTAAGATGTAATTGTACTCACATTATCGTCTAAGTATTATCGAATGTAATCCAAAACACTTCGAGTTATATTGATAGAAAACTTGCTCACCAAGTAAAGCTTGTTGGAGTTCTAAGTTACGTATTTGAAGAGTTGAAATGACCAAGCTATAATAAGTGTGAATGGCTTTGATCGGGAATTCATTCATTCTAACATTCGACAATATAAGCTTTAATCTTATAATCTAAGTACACGTATTCTCTTAAAGTCAAAGGGTTCGGTCAATTCTTGTAGAATAACTCCATTAGTAGCATTGATTTCACCTTCTTAAGATGTAATTGTACTCACATTATCGTCTAAGTATTATCGAATGTAATCCAAAACACTTCGAGTTATATTGATAGAAAACTTGCTCACCAAGTAAAGCTTGTTGGAGTTCTAAGTTACGTATTTGAAGAGTTGAAATGACCAAGCTATAATAAGTGTGAATGGCTTTGATCGGGAATTCATTCATTCTAACATTCGACAATATAAGCTTTAATCTTATAATCTAAGTACACGTATTCTCTTAAAGTCAAAGGGTTCGGTCAATTGTTGTAGAATAACTCCATTAGTAGCATTGATTTCACCTTCTTAAGATGTAATTGTACTCACATTATCGTCTAAGTATTATCGAATGTAATCCAAAACACTTCGAGTTATATTGATAGAAAACTTGCTCACCAAGTAAAGCTTGTTGGAGTTCTAAGTTACGTATTTGAAGAGTTGAAATGACCAAGCTATAATAAGTGTGAATGGCTTTGATCGGGAATTCATTCATTCTAACATTCGACAATATAAGCTTTAATCTTATAATCTAAGTACACGTATTCTCTTAAAGTCAAAGGGTTCGGTCAATTGTTGTAGAATAACTCCATTAGTAGCATTGATTTCACCTTCTTAAGATGTAATTGTACTCACATTATCGTCTAAGTATTATCGAATGTAATCCAAAACACTTCGAGTTATATTGATAGAAAACTTGCTCACCAAGTAAAGCTTGTTGGAGTTCTAAGTTACGTATTTGAAGAGTTGAAATGACCAAGCTATAATAAGTGTGAATGGCTTTGATCGGGAATTCATTCATTCTAACATTCGACAATATAAGCTTTAATCTTATAATCTAAGTACACGTATTCTCTTAAAGTCAAAGGGTTCGGTCAATTCTTGTAGAATAACTCCATTAGTAGCATTGATTTCACCTTCTTAAGATGTAATTGTACTCACATTATCGTCTAAGTATTATCGAATGTAATCCAAAACACTTCGAGTTATATTGATAGAAAACTTGCTCACCAAGTAAAGCTTGTTGGAGTTCTAAGTTACGTATTTGAAGAGTTGAAATGACCAAGCTATAATAAGTGTGAATGGCTTTGATCGGGAATTCATTCATTCTAACATTCGACAATATAAGCTTTCATCTTATAATCTAAGTACACGTATTCTCTTAAAGTCAAAGGGTTCGGTCAATTCTTGTAGAATAACTCCATTAGTAGCATTGATTTCACCTTCTTAAGATGTAATTGTACTCACATTATCGTCTAAGTATTATCGAATGTAATCCAAAACACTTCGAGTTATATTGATAGAAAACTTGCTCACCAAGTAAAGCTTGTTGGAGTTCTAAGTTACGTATTTGAAGAGTTGAAATGACCAAGCTATAATAAGTGTGAATGGCTTTGATCGGGAATTCATTCATTCTAACATTCGATAATATAAGCTTTAATCTTATAATCTAAGTACACGTATTCTCTTAAAGTCAAAGGGTTCGGTCAATTGTTGTAGAATAACTCCATTAGTAGCATTGATTTCACCTTCTTAAGATGTAATTGTACTCACATTATCGTCTAAGTATTATCGAATGTAATCCAAAACACTTCGAGTTATATTGATAGAAAACTTGCTCACCAAGTAAAGCTTGTTGGAGTTCTAAGTTACGTATTTGAAGAGTTGAAATGACCAAGCTATAATAAGTGTGAATGGCTTTGATCGGGAATTCATTCATTCTAACATTCGACAATATAAGCTTTAATCTTATAATCTAAGTACACGTATTCTCTTAAAGTCAAAGGGTTCGGTCAATTCTTGTAGAATAACTCCATTAGTAGCATTGATTTCACCTTCTTAAGATGTAATTGTACTCACATTATCGTCTAAGTATTATCGAATGTAATCCAAAACACTTCGAGTTATATTGATAGAAAACTTGCTCACCAAGTAAAGCTTGTTGGAGTTCTAAGTTACGTATTTGAAGAGTTGAAATGACCAAGCTATAATAAGTGTGAATGGCTTTGATCGGGAATTCATTCATTCTAACATTCGATAATATAAGCTTTAATCTTATAATCTAAGTACACGTATTCTCTTAAAGTCAAAGGGTTCGGTCAATTGTTGTAGAATAACTCCATTAGTAGCATTGATTTCACCTTCTTAAGATGTAATTGTACTCACATTATCGTCTAAGTATTATCGAATGTAATCCAAAACACTTCGAGTTATATTGATAGAAAACTTGCTCACCAAGTAAAGCTTGTTGGAGTTCTAAGTTACGTATTTGAAGAGTTGAAATGACCAAGCTATAATAAGTGTGAATGGCTTTGATCGGGAATTCATTCATTCTAACATTCGACAATATAAGCTTTAATCTTATAATCTAAGTACACGTATTCTCTTAAAGTCAAAGGGTTCGGTCAATTGTTGTAGAATAACTCCATTAGTAGCATTGATTTCACCTTCTTAAGATGTAATTGTACTCACATTATCGTCTAAGTATTATCGAATGTAATCCAAAACACTTCGAGTTATATTGATAGAAAACTTGCTCACCAAGTAAAGCTTGTTGGAGTTCTAAGTTACGTATTTGAAGAGTTGAAATGACCAAGCTATAATAAGTGTGAATGGCTTTGATCGGGAATTCATTCATTCTAACATTCGACAATATAAGCTTTCATCTTATAATCTAAGTACACGTATTCTCTTAAAGTCAAAGGGTTCGGTCAATTGTTGTAGAATAACTCCATTAGTAGCATTGATTTCACCTTCTTAAGATGTAATTGTACTCACATTATCGTCTAAGTATTATCGAATGTAATCCAAAACACTTCGAGTTATATTGATAGAAAACTTGCTCACCAAGTAAAGCTTGTTGGAGTTCTAAGTTACGTATTTGAAGAGTTGAAATGACCAAGCTATAATAAGTGTGAATGGCTTTGATCGGGAATTCATTCATTCTAACATTCGACAATATAAGCTTTCATCTTATAATCTAAGTACACGTATTCTCTTAAAGTCAAAGGGTTCGGTCAATTCTTGTAGAATAACTCCATTAGTAGCATTGATTTAACCTTCTTAAGATGTAATTGTACTCACATTATCGTCTAAGTATTATCGAATGTAATCCAAAACACTTCGAGTTATATTGATAGAAAACTTGCTCACCAAGTAAAGCTTGTTGGAGTTCTAAGTTACGTATTTGAAGAGTTGAAATGACCAAGCTATAATAAGTGTGAATGGCTTTGATCGGGAATTCATTCATTCTAACATTCGACAATATAAGCTTTCATCTTATAATCTAAGTACACGTATTCTCTTAAAGTCAAAGGGTTCGGTCAATTCTTGTAGAATAACTCCATTAGTAGCATTGATTTAACCTTCTTAAGATGTAATTGTACTCACATTATCGTCTAAGTATTATCGAATGTAATCCAAAACACTTCGAGTTATATTGATAGAAAACTTGCTCACCAAGTAAAGCTTGTTGGAGTTCTAAGTTACGTATTTGAAGAGTTGAAATGACCAAGCTATAATAAGTGTGAATGGCTTTGATCGGGAATTCATTCATTCTAACATTCGATAATATAAGCTTTAATCTTATAATCTAAGTACACGTATTCTCTTAAAGTCAAAGGGTTCGGTCAATTGTTGTAGAATAACTCCATTAGTAGCATTGATTTCACCTTCTTAAGATGTAATTGTACTCACATTATCGTCTAAGTATTATCGAATGTAATCCAAAACACTTCGAGTTATATTGATAGAAAACTTGCTCACCAAGTAAAGCTTGTTGGAGTTCTAAGTTACGTATTTGAAGAGTTGAAATGACCAAGCTATAATAAGTGTGAATGGCTTTGATCGGGAATTCATTCATTCTAACATTCGACAATATAAGCTTTAATCTTATAATCTAAGTACACGTATTCTCTTAAAGTCAAAGGGTTCGGTCAATTGTTGTAGAATAACTCCATTAGTAGCATTGATTTCACCTTCTTAAGATGTAATTGTACTCACATTATCGTCTAAGTATTATCGAATGTAATCCAAAACACTTCAAGTTATATTGATAGAAAACTTGCTCACCAAGTAAAGCTTGTTGGAGTTCTAAGTTACGTATTTGAAGAGTTGAAATGACCAAGCTATAATAAGTGTGAATGGCTTTGATCGGGAATTCATTCATTCTAACATTCGACAATATAAGCTTTAATCTTATAATCTAAGTACACGTATTCTCTTAAAGTCAAAGGGTTCGGTCAATTCTTGTAGAATAACTCCATTAGTAGCATTGATTTCACCTTCTTAAGATGTAATTGTACTCACATTATCGTCTAAGTATTATCGAATGTAATCCAAAACACTTCGAGTTATATTGATAGAAAACTTGCTCACCAAGTAAAGCTTGTTGGAGTTCTAAGTTACGTATTTGAAGAGTTGAAATGACCAAGCTATAATAAGTGTGAATGGCTTTGATCGGGAATTCATTCATTCTAACATTCGACAATATAAGCTTTCATCTTATAATCTAAGTACACGTATTCTCTTAAAGTCAAAGGGTTCGGTCAATTCTTGTAGAATAACTCCATTAGTAGCATTGATTTAACCTTCTTAAGATGTAATTGTACTCACATTATCGTCTAAGTATTATCGAATGTAATCCAAAACACTTCGAGTTATATTGATAGAAAACTTGCTCACCAAGTAAAGCTTGTTGGAGTTCTAAGTTACGTATTTGAAGAGTTGAAATGACCAAGCTATAATAAGTGTGAATGGCTTTGATCGGGAATTCATTCATTCTAACATTCGACAATATAAGCTTTAATCTTATAATCTAAGTACACGTATTCTCTTATAGTCAAAGGGTTCGGTCAATTGTTGTAGAATAACTCCATTAGTAGCATTGATTTCACCTTCTTAAGATGTAATTGTACTCACATTATCGTCTAAGTATTATCGAATGTAATCCAAAACACTTCGAGTTATATTGATAGAAAACTTGCTCACCAAGTAAAGCTTGTTGGAGTTCTAAGTTACGTATTTGAAGAGTTGAAATGACCAAGCTATAATAAGTGTGAATGGCTTTGATCGGGAATTCATTCATTCTAACATTCGACAATATAAGCTTTAATCTTATAATCTAAGTACACGTATTCTCTTAAAGTCAAAGGGTTCGGTCAATTCTTGTAGAATAACTCCATTAGTAGCATTGATTTCACCTTCTTAAGATGTAATTGTACTCACATTATCGTCTAAGTATTATCGAATGTAATCCAAAACACTTCGAGTTATATTGATAGAAAACTTGCTCACCAAGTAAAGCTTGTTGGAGTTCTAAGTTACGTATTTGAAGAGTTGAAATGACCAAGCTATAATAAGTGTGAATGGCTTTGATCGGGAATTCATTCATTCTAACATTCGATAATATAAGCTTTAATCTTATAATCTAAGTACACGTATTCTCTTAAAGTCAAAGGGTTCGGTCAATTGTTGTAGAATAACTCCATTAGTAGCATTGATTTCACCTTCTTAAGATGTAATTGTACTCACATTATCGTCTAAGTATTATCGAATGTAATCCAAAACACTTCGAGTTATATTGATAGAAAACTTGCTCACCAAGTAAAGCTTGTTGGAGTTCTAAGTTACGTATTTGAAGAGTTGAAATGACCAAGCTATAATAAGTGTGAATGGCTTTGATCGGGAATTCATTCATTCTAACATTCGACAATATAAGCTTTAATCTTATAATCTAAGTACACGTATTCTCTTAAAGTCAAAGGGTTCGGTCAATTGTTGTAGAATAACTCCATTAGTAGCATTGATTTCACCTTCTTAAGATGTAATTGTACTCACATTATCGTCTAAGTATTATCGAATGTAATCCAAAACACTTCGAGTTATATTGATAGAAAACTTGCTCACCAAGTAAAGCTTGTTGGAGTTCTAAGTTACGTATTTGAAGAGTTGAAATGACCAAGCTATAATAAGTGTGAATGGCTTTGATCGGGAATTCATTCATTCTAACATTCGACAATATAAGCTTTAATCTTATAATCTAAGTACACGTATTCTCTTAAAGTCAAAGGGTTCGGTCAATTGTTGTAGAATAACTCCATTAGTAGCATTGATTTCACCTTCTTAAGATGTAATTGTACTCACATTATCGTCTAAGTATTATCGAATGTAATCCAAAACACTTCGAGTTATATTGATAGAAAACTTGCTCACCAAGTAAAGCTTGTTGGAGTTCTAAGTTACGTATTTGAAGAGTTGAAATGACCAAGCTATAATAAGTGTGAATGGCTTTGATCGGGAATTCATTCATTCTAACATTCGACAATATAAGCTTTCATCTTATAATCTAAGTACACGTATTCTCTTAAAGTCAAAGGGTTCGGTCAATTGTTGTAGAATAACTCCATTAGTAGCATTGATTTCACCTTCTTAAGATGTAATTGTACTCACATTATCGTCTAAGTATTATCGAATGTAATCCAAAACACTTCGAGTTATATTGATAGAAAACTTGCTCACCAAGTAAAGCTTGTTGGAGTTCTAAGTTACGTATTTGAAGAGTTGAAATGACCAAGCTATAATAAGTGTGAATGGCTTTGATCGGGAATTCATTCATTCTAACATTCGATAATATAAGCTTTAATCTTATAATCTAAGTACACGTATTCTCTTAAAGTCAAAGGGTTCGGTCAATTGTTGTAGAATAACTCCATTAGTAGCATTGATTTCACCTTCTTAAGATGTAATTGTACTCACATTATCGTCTAAGTATTATCGAATGTAATCCAAAACACTTCGAGTTATATTGATAGAAAACTTGCTCACCAAGTAAAGCTTGTTGGAGTTCTAAGTTACGTATTTGAAGAGTTGAAATGACCAAGCTATAATAAGTGTGAATGGCTTTGATCGGGAATTCATTCATTCTAACATTCGACAATATAAGCTTTCATCTTATAATCTAAGTACACGTATTCTCTTAAAGTCAAAGGGTTCGGTCAATTCTTGTAGAATAACTCCATTAGTAGCATTGATTTAACCTTCTTAAGATGTAATTGTACTCACATTATCGTCTAAGTATTATCGAATGTAATCCAAAACACTTCGAGTTATATTGATAGAAAACTTGCTCACCAAGTAAAGCTTGTTGGAGTTCTAAGTTACGTATTTGAAGAGTTGAAATGACCAAGCTATAATAAGTGTGAATGGCTTTGATCGGGAATTCATTCATTCTAACATTCGATAATATAAGCTTTAATCTTATAATCTAAGTACACGTATTCTCTTAAAGTCAAAGGGTTCGGTCAATTCTTGTAGAATAACTCCATTAGTAGCATTGATTTCACCTTCTTAAGATGTAATTGTACTCACATTATCGTCTAAGTATTATCGAATGTAATCCAAAACACTTCGAGTTATATTGATAGAAAACTTGCTCACCAAGTAAAGCTTGTTGGAGTTCTAAGTTACGTATTTGAAGAGTTGAAATGACCAAGCTATAATAAGTGTGAATGGCTTTGATCGGGAATTCATTCATTCTAACATTCGACAATATAAGCTTTAATCTTATAATCTAAGTACACGTATTCTCTTAAAGTCAAAGGGTTCGGTCAATTCTTGTAGAATAACTCCATTAGTAGCATTGATTTCACCTTCTTAAGATGTAATTGTACTCACATTATCGTCTAAGTATTATCGAATGTAATCCAAAACACTTCGAGTTATATTGATAGAAAACTTGCTCACCAAGTAAAGCTTGTTGGAGTTCTAAGTTACGTATTTGAAGAGTTGAAATGACCAAGCTATAATAAGTGTGAATGGCTTTGATCGGGAATTCATTCATTCTAACATTCGATAATATAAGCTTTAATCTTATAATCTAAGTACACGTATTCTCTTATAGTCAAAGGGTTCGGTCAATTGTTGTAGAATAACTCCATTAGTAGCATTGATTTCACCTTCTTAAGATGTAATTGTACTCACATTATCGTCTAAGTATTATCGAATGTAATCCAAAACACTTCAAGTTATATTGATAGAAAACTTGCTCACCAAGTAAAGCTTGTTGGAGTTCTAAGTTACGTATTTGAAGAGTTGAAATGACCAAGCTATAATAAGTGTGAATGGCTTTGATCGGGAATTCATTCATTCTAACATTCGATAATATAAGCTTTAATCTTATAATCTAAGTACACGTATTCTCTTAAAGTCAAAGGGTTCGGTCAATTCTTGTAGAATAACTCCATTAGTAGCATTGATTTAACCTTCTTAAGATGTAATTGTACTCACATTATCGTCTAAGTATTATCGAATGTAATCCAAAACACTTCGAGTTATATTGATAGAAAACTTGCTCACCAAGTAAAGCTTGTTGGAGTTCTAAGTTACGTATTTGAAGAGTTGAAATGACCAAGCTATAATAAGTGTGAATGGCTTTGATCGGGAATTCATTCATTCTAACATTCGACAATATAAGCTTTAATCTTATAATCTAAGTACACGTATTCTCTTAAAGTCAAAGGGTTCGGTCAATTCTTGTAGAATAACTCCATTAGTAGCATTGATTTCACCTTCTTAAGATGTAATTGTACTCACATTATCGTCTAAGTATTATCGAATGTAATCCAAAACACTTCGAGTTATATTGATAGAAAACTTGCTCACCAAGTAAAGCTTGTTGGAGTTCTAAGTTACGTATTTGAAGAGTTGAAATGACCAAGCTATAATAAGTGTGAATGGCTTTGATCGGGAATTCATTCATTCTAACATTCGACAATATAAGCTTTAATCTTATAATCTAAGTACACGTATTCTCTTATAGTCAAAGGGTTCGGTCAATTGTTGTAGAATAACTCCATTAGTAGCATTGATTTCACCTTCTTAAGATGTAATTGTACTCACATTATCGTCTAAGTATTATCGAATGTAATCCAAAACACTTCGAGTTATATTGATAGAAAACTTGCTCACCAAGTAAAGCTTGTTGGAGTTCTAAGTTACGTATTTGAAGAGTTGAAATGACCAAGCTATAATAAGTGTGAATGGCTTTGATCGGGAATTCATTCATTCTAACATTCGATAATATAAGCTTTAATCTTATAATCTAAGTACACGTATTCTCTTAAAGTCAAAGGGTTCGGTCAATTGTTGTAGAATAACTCCATTAGTAGCATTGATTTCACCTTCTTAAGATGTAATTGTACTCACATTATCGTCTAAGTATTATCGAATGTAATCCAAAACACTTCGAGTTATATTGATAGAAAACTTGCTCACCAAGTAAAGCTTGTTGGAGTTCTAAGTTACGTATTTGAAGAGTTGAAATGACCAAGCTATAATAAGTGTGAATGGCTTTGATCGGGAATTCATTCATTCTAACATTCGACAATATAAGCTTTAATCTTATAATCTAAGTACACGTATTCTCTTAAAGTCAAAGGGTTCGGTCAATTGTTGTAGAATAACTCCATTAGTAGCATTGATTTCACCTTCTTAAGATGTAATTGTACTCACATTATCGTCTAAGTATTATCGAATGTAATCCAAAACACTTCGAGTTATATTGATAGAAAACTTGCTCACCAAGTAAAGCTTGTTGGAGTTCTAAGTTACGTATTTGAAGAGTTGAAATGACCAAGCTATAATAAGTGTGAATGGCTTTGATCGGGAATTCATTCATTCTAACATTCGACAATATAAGCTTTAATCTTATAATCTAAGTACACGTATTCTCTTAAAGTCAAAGGGTTCGGTCAATTGTTGTAGAATAACTCCATTAGTAGCATTGATTTCACCTTCTTAAGATGTAATTGTACTCACATTATCGTCTAAGTATTATCGAATGTAATCCAAAACACTTCGAGTTATATTGATAGAAAACTTGCTCACCAAGTAAAGCTTGTTGGAGTTCTAAGTTACGTATTTGAAGAGTTGAAATGACCAAGCTATAATAAGTGTGAATGGCTTTGATCGGGAATTCATTCATTCTAACATTCGATAATATAAGCTTTAATCTTATAATCTAAGTACACGTATTCTCTTAAAGTCAAAGGGTTCGGTCAATTGTTGTAGAATAACTCCATTAGTAGCATTGATTTCACCTTCTTAAGATGTAATTGTACTCACATTATCGTCTAAGTATTATCGAATGTAATCCAAAACACTTCGAGTTATATTGATAGAAAACTTGCTCACCAAGTAAAGCTTGTTGGAGTTCTAAGTTACGTATTTGAAGAGTTGAAATGACCAAGCTATAATAAGTGTGAATGGCTTTGATCGGGAATTCATTCATTCTAACATTCGACAATATAAGCTTTCATCTTATAATCTAAGTACACGTATTCTCTTAAAGTCAAAGGGTTCGGTCAATTCTTGTAGAATAACTCCATTAGTAGCATTGATTTAACCTTCTTAAGATGTAATTGTACTCACATTATCGTCTAAGTATTATCGAATGTAATCCAAAACACTTCGAGTTATATTGATAGAAAACTTGCTCACCAAGTAAAGCTTGTTGGAGTTCTAAGTTACGTATTTGAAGAGTTGAAATGACCAAGCTATAATAAGTGTGAATGGCTTTGATCGGGAATTCATTCATTCTAACATTCGATAATATAAGCTTTAATCTTATAATCTAAGTACACGTATTCTCTTAAAGTCAAAGGGTTCGGTCAATTCTTGTAGAATAACTCCATTAGTAGCATTGATTTAACCTTCTTAAGATGTAATTGTACTCACATTATCGTCTAAGTATTATCGAATGTAATCCAAAACACTTCGAGTTATATTGATAGAAAACTTGCTCACCAAGTAAAGCTTGTTGGAGTTCTAAGTTACGTATTTGAAGAGTTGAAATGACCAAGCTATAATAAGTGTGAATGGCTTTGATCGGGAATTCATTCATTCTAACATTCGACAATATAAGCTTTCATCTTATAATCTAAGTACACGTATTCTCTTAAAGTCAAAGGGTTCGGTCAATTCTTGTAGAATAACTCCATTAGTAGCATTGATTTCACCTTCTTAAGATGTAATTGTACTCACATTATCGTCTAAGTATTATCGAATGTAATCCAAAATACTTCGAGTTATATTGATAGAAAACTTGCTCACCAAGTAAAGCTTGTTGGAGTTCTAAGTTACGTATTTGAAGAGTTGAAATGACCAAGCTATAATAAGTGTGAATGGCTTTGATCGGGAATTCATTCATTCTAACATTCGAAATATAAGCTTTAATCTTATAATCTAAGTACACGTATTCTCTTAAAGTCAAAGGGTTCGGTCAATTGTTGTAGAATAACTCCATTAGTAGCATTGATTTCACCTTCTTAAGATGTAATTGTACTCACATTATCGTCTAAGTATTATCGAATGTAATCCAAAACACTTCGAGTTATATTGATAGAAAACTTGCTCACCAAGTAAAGCTTGTTGGAGTTCTAAGTTACGTATTTGAAGAGTTGAAATGACCAAGCTATAATAAGTGTGAATGGCTTTGATCGGGAATTCATTCATTCTAACATTCGACAATATAAGCTTTAATCTTATAATCTAAGTACACGTATTCTCTTATAGTCAAAGGGTTCGGTCAATTGTTGTAGAATAACTCCATTAGTAGCATTGATTTCACCTTCTTAAGATGTAATTGTACTCACATTATCGTCTAAGTATTATCGAATGTAATCCAAAACACTTCAAGTTATATTGATAGAAAACTTGCTCACCAAGTAAAGCTTGTTGGAGTTCTAAGTTACGTATTTGAAGAGTTGAAATGACCAAGCTATAATAAGTGTGAATGGCTTTGATCGGGAATTCATTCATTCTAACATTCGACAATATAAGCTTTAATCTTATAATCTAAGTACACGTATTCTCTTAAAGTCAAAGGGTTCGGTCAATTGTTGTAGAATAACTCCATTAGTAGCATTGATTTCACCTTCTTAAGATGTAATTGTACTCACATTATCGTCTAAGTATTATCGAATGTAATCCAAAACACTTCGAGTTATATTGATAGAAAACTTGCTCACCAAGTAAAGCTTGTTGGAGTTCTAAGTTACGTATTTGAAGAGTTGAAATGACCAAGCTATAATAAGTGTGAATGGCTTTGATCGGGAATTCATTCATTCTAACATTCGACAATATAAGCTTTCATCTTATAATCTAAGTACACGTATTCTCTTAAAGTCAAAGGGTTCGGTCAATTGCTTGTAGAATAACTCCATTAGTAGCATTGATTTAACCTTCTTAAGATGTAATTGTACTCACATTATCGTCTAAGTATTATCGAATGTAATCCAAAACACTTCAAGTTATATTGATAGAAAACTTGCTCACCAAGTAAAGCTTGTTGGAGTTCTAAGTTACGTATTTGAAGAGTTGAAATGACCAAGCTATAATAAGTGTGAATGGCTTTGATCGGGAATTCATTCATTCTAACATTCGACAATATAAGCTTTAATCTTATAATCTAAGTACACGTATTCTCTTAAAGTCAAAGGGTTCGGTCAATTCTTGTAGAATAACTCCATTAGTAGCATTGATTTAACCTTCTTAAGATGTAATTGTACTCACATTATCGTCTAAGTATTATCGAATGTAATCCAAAACACTTCGAGTTATATTGATAGAAAACTTGCTCACCAAGTAAAGCTTGTTGGAGTTCTAAGTTACGTATTTGAAGAGTTGAAATGACCAAGCTATAATAAGTGTGAATGGCTTTGATCGGGAATTCATTCATTCTAACATTCGACAATATAAGCTTTAATCTTATAATCTAAGTACACGTATTCTCTTAAAGTCAAAGGGTTCGGTCAATTGCTTGTAGAATAACTCCATTAGTAGCATTGATTTCACCTTCTTAAGATGTAATTGTACTCACATTATCGTCTAAGTATTATCGAATGTAATCCAAAACACTTCGAGTTATATTGATAGAAAACTTGCTCACCAAGTAAAGCTTGTTGGAGTTCTAAGTTACGTATTTGAAGAGTTGAAATGACCAAGCTATAATAAGTGTGAATGGCTTTGATCGGGAATTCATTCATTCTAACATTCGACAATATAAGCTTTAATCTTATAATCTAAGTACACGTATTCTCTTAAAGTCAAAGGGTTCGGTCAATTGTTGTAGAATAACTCCATTAGTAGCATTGATTTCACCATCTTAAGATGTAATTGTACTCACATTATCGTCTAAGTATTATCGAATGTAATCCAAAATACTTCAAGTTATATTGATAGAAAACTTGCTCACCAAGTAAAGCTTGTTGGAGTTCTAAGTTACGTATTTGAAGAGTTGAAATGACCAAGCTATAATAAGTGTGAATGGCTTTGATCGGGAATTCATCATTCTAACATTCGACAATATAAGCTTTCATCTTATAATCTAAGTACACGTATTCTCTTAAAGTCAAAGGGTTCGGTCAATTCTTGTAGAATAACTCCATTAGTAGCATTGATTTCACCTTCTTAAGATGTAATTGTACTCACATTATCGTCTAAGTATTATGAATGTATCCAAAATACTTCAGTTATATTGATAGAAAACTTGCTCACCAAGTAAAGCTTGTTGGAGTTCTAAGTTACGTATTTGAAGATTGAAATGACCAAGCTATAATAAGTGTGAAAGGCTTTGATCGGAATTCATTTCATTCTAAACATTCGATAATATAAGCTTTAATCTTATAAT
>JACJVH010000296.1:0-86788 GCA_028654395.1 Scutellaria barbata
CTTGCTCACCAAGTAAAGCTTGTCGGAGTTCTAAGTTACGTATTTGAAGATTGAAATGACCAAGCTAAAAAGTGTGAATGCTTTGATCGGGAATTCATTCATTCTAACATTCGACAATATAAGCTTTCATCTTATAATCTAAGTACACGTATTCTCTTAAAGTCAAAGGTTCGGTCAATTCTTGTAGAATAACTCCATTAGTAGCATTGATTTCACCTTCTTAAGATGTAATTGTACTCACATTATCGTCTAAGTATTATCGAATGTAATCAAAACACTTCAAGTTATATTGATAGAAAACTTGCTCACCAAGTAAAGCTTGTTGGAGTTCTAAGTTACGTATTTGAAGAGTTGAAATGACCAAGCTATAATAAGTGTGAATGGCTTTGATCGGGAATTCATTCATTCTAACATTCGACAATATAAGCTTTAATCTTATAATCTAAGTACACGTATTCTCTTAAAGTCAAAGGGTTCGGTAATTTTGTAGAATAACTCCATTAGTAGCATTGATTTCACCTTCTTAAGATGTAATTGTACTCACATTATCGTCTAAGTATTATTGAATGTAATCCAAAACACTTCGAGTTATATTGATAGAAAACTTGCTCACCAAGTAAAGTTTGTTAGAGTTCTAAGTTACGTATTTGAAGAGTTGAAATGACCAAGCTATAATAAGTGTGAATGGCTTTGATAGGGAATTCATTCATTCTAACATTCGACAATATAAGCTTTAATCTTATAATCTAAGTACACGTATTCTCTTAAAGTCAAAGGGTTCGGTCAATTCTTGTAGAATAACTCCATTAGTAGCATTGATTTCACCTTCTTAAGATGTAATTGTACTCACATTATCGTCTAAGTATTATCGAATGTAATCCAAAACACTTCGAGTTATATTGATAGAAAACTTGCTCACCAAGTAAAGCTTGTTGGAGTTCTAAGTTACGTATTTGAAGAGTTGAAATGACCAAGCTATAATAAGTGTGAATGGCTTTGATCGGGAATTCATTCATTCTAACATTCGATAATATAAGCTTTAATCTTATAATCTAAGTACACGTATTCTCTTATAGTCAAAGGGTTCGGTCAATTGTTGTAGAATAACTCCATTAGTAGCATTGATTTCACCTTCTTAAGATGTAATTGTACTCACATTATCGTCTAAGTATTATCGAATGTAATCCAAAACACTTCAAGTTATATTGATAGAAAACTTGCTCACCAAGTAAAGCTTGTTGGAGTTCTAAGTTACGTATTTGAAGAGTTGAAATGACCAAGCTATAATAAGTGTGAATGGCTTTGATCGGGAATTCATTCATTCTAACATTCGATAATATAAGCTTTAATCTATAATCTAAGTACACGTATTCTCTTATAGTCAAAGGGTTCGGTCAATTGTTGTAGAATAACTCCATTAGTAGCATTGATTTCACCTTCTTAAGATGTAATTGTACTCACATTATCGTCTAAGTATTATCGAATGTAATCCAAAACACTTCAAGTTATATTGATAGAAAACTTGCTCACCAAGTAAAGCTTGTTGGAGTTCTAAGTTACGTATTTGAAGAGTTGAAATGACCAAGCTATAATAAGTGTGAATGGCTTTGATCGGGAATTCATTCATTCTAACATTCGACAATATAAGCTTTAATCTTATAATCTAAGTACACGTATTCTCTTATAGTCAAAGGGTTCGGTCAATTGTTGTAGAATAACTCCATTAGTAGCATTGATTTCACCTTCTTAAGATGTAATTGTACTCACATTATCGTCTAAGTATTATCGAATGTAATCCAAAACACTTCAAGTTATATTGATAGAAAACTTGCTCACCAAGTAAAGCTTGTTGGAGTTCTAAGTTACGTATTTGAAGAGTTGAAATGACCAAGCTATAATAAGTGTGAATGGCTTTGATCGGGAATTCATTCATTCTAACATTCGACAATATAAGCTTTCATCTTATAATCTAAGTACACGTATTCTCTTAAAGTCAAAGGGTTCGGTCAATTGTTGTAGAATAACTCCATTAGTAGCATTGATTTAACCTTCTTAAGATGTAATTGTACTCACATTATCGTCTAAGTATTATCGAATGTAATCCAAAACACTTCGAGTTATATTGATAGAAAACTTGCTCACCAAGTAAAGCTTGTTGGAGTTCTAAGTTACGTATTTGAAGAGTTGAAATGACCAAGCTATAATAAGTGTGAATGGCTTTGATCGGGAATTCATTCATTCTAACATTCGACAATATAAGCTTTAATCTTATAATCTAAGTACACGTATTCTCTTAAAGTCAAAGGGTTCGGTCAATTGTTGTAGAATAACTCCATTAGTAGCATTGATTTCACCTTCTTAAGATGTAATTGTACTCACATTATCGTCTAAGTATTATCGAATGTAATCCAAAACACTTCAAGTTATATTGATAGAAAACTTGCTCACCAAGTAAAGCTTGTTGGAGTTCTAAGTTACGTATTTGAAGAGTTGAAATGACCAAGCTATAATAAGTGTGAATGGCTTTGATCGGGAATTCATTCATTCTAACATTCGATAATATAAGCTTTAATCTTATAATCTAAGTACACGTATTCTCTTAAAGTCAAAGGGTTCGGTCAATTGTTGTAGAATAACTCCATTAGTAGCATTGATTTAACCTTCTTAAGATGTAATTGTACTCACATTATCGTCTAAGTATTATCGAATGTAATCCAAAATACTTCGAGTTATATTGATAGAAAACTTGCTCACCAAGTAAAGCTTGTTGGAGTTCTAAGTTACGTATTTGAAGAGTTGAAATGACCAAGCTATAATAAGTGTGAATGGCTTTGATCGGGAATTCATTCATTCTAACATTCGACAATATAAGCTTTAATCTTATAATCTAAGTACACGTATTCTCTTAAAGTCAAAGGGTTCGGTCAATTGTTGTAGAATAACTCCATTAGTAGCATTGATTTAACCTTCTTAAGATGTAATTGTACTCACATTATCGTCTAAGTATTATCGAATGTAATCCAAAACACTTCAAGTTATATTGATAGAAAACTTGCTCACCAAGTAAAGCTTGTTGGAGTTCTAAGTTACGTATTTGAAGAGTTGAAATGACCAAGCTATAATAAGTGTGAATGGCTTTGATCGGGAATTCATTCATTCTAACATTCGACAATATAAGCTTTAATCTTATAATCTAAGTACACGTATTCTCTTATAGTCAAAGGGTTCGGTCAATTGTTGTAGAATAACTCCATTAGTAGCATTGATTTAACCTTCTTAAGATGTAATTGTACTCACATTATCGTCTAAGTATTATCGAATGTAATCCAAAACACTTCGAGTTATATTGATAGAAAACTTGCTCACCAAGTAAAGCTTGTTGGAGTTCTAAGTTACGTATTTGAAGAGTTGAAATGACCAAGCTATAATAAGTGTGAATGGCTTTGATCGGGAATTCATTCATTCTAACATTCGACAATATAAGCTTTAATCTTATAATCTAAGTACACGTATTCTCTTAAAGTCAAAGGGTTCGGTCAATTGTTGTAGAATAACTCCATTAGTAGCATTGATTTCACCTTCTTAAGATGTAATTGTACTCACATTATCGTCTAAGTATTATCGAATGTAATCCAAAACACTTCGAGTTATATTGATAGAAAACTTGCTCACCAAGTAAAGCTTGTTGGAGTTCTAAGTTACGTATTTGAAGAGTTGAAATGACCAAGCTATAATAAGTGTGAATGGCTTTGATCGGGAATTCATTCATTCTAACATTCGACAATATAAGCTTTAATCTTATAATCTAAGTACACGTATTCTCTTAAAGTCAAAGGGTTCGGTCAATTCTTGTAGAATAACTCCATTAGTAGCATTGATTTCACCTTCTTAAGATGTAATTGTACTCACATTATCGTCTAAGTATTATCGAATGTAATCCAAAACACTTCGAGTTATATTGATAGAAAACTTGCTCACCAAGTAAAGCTTGTTGGAGTTCTAAGTTACGTATTTGAAGAGTTGAAATGACCAAGCTATAATAAGTGTGAATGGCTTTGATCGGGAATTCATTCATTCTAACATTCGATAATATAAGCTTTAATCTTATAATCTAAGTACACGTATTCTCTTATAGTCAAAGGGTTCGGTCAATTGTTGTAGAATAACTCCATTAGTAGCATTGATTTCACCTTCTTAAGATGTAATTGTACTCACATTATCGTCTAAGTATTATCGAATGTAATCCAAAACACTTCAAGTTATATTGATAGAAAACTTGCTCACCAAGTAAAGCTTGTTGGAGTTCTAAGTTACGTATTTGAAGAGTTGAAATGACCAAGCTATAATAAGTGTGAATGGCTTTGATCGGGAATTCATTCATTCTAACATTCGATAATATAAGCTTTAATCTTATAATCTAAGTACACGTATTCTCTTATAGTCAAAGGGTTCGGTCAATTGTTGTAGAATAACTCCATTAGTAGCATTGATTTCACCTTCTTAAGATGTAATTGTACTCACATTATCGTCTAAGTATTATCGAATGTAATCCAAAACACTTCAAGTTATATTGATAGAAAACTTGCTCACCAAGTAAAGCTTGTTGGAGTTCTAAGTTACGTATTTGAAGAGTTGAAATGACCAAGCTATAATAAGTGTGAATGGCTTTGATCGGGAATTCATTCATTCTAACATTCGATAATATAAGCTTTAATCTTATAATCTAAGTACACGTATTCTCTTATAGTCAAAGGGTTCGGTCAATTGTTGTAGAATAACTCCATTAGTAGCATTGATTTCACCTTCTTAAGATGTAATTGTACTCACATTATCGTCTAAGTATTATCGAATGTAATCCAAAACACTTCAAGTTATATTGATAGAAAACTTGCTCACCAAGTAAAGCTTGTTGGAGTTCTAAGTTACGTATTTGAAGAGTTGAAATGACCAAGCTATAATAAGTGTGAATGGCTTTGATCGGGAATTCATTCATTCTAACATTCGACAATATAAGCTTTCATCTTATAATCTAAGTACACGTATTCTCTTAAAGTCAAAGGGTTCGGTCAATTGTTGTAGAATAACTCCATTAGTAGCATTGATTTAACCTTCTTAAGATGTAATTGTACTCACATTATCGTCTAAGTATTATCGAATGTAATCCAAAACACTTCGAGTTATATTGATAGAAAACTTGCTCACCAAGTAAAGCTTGTTGGAGTTCTAAGTTACGTATTTGAAGAGTTGAAATGACCAAGCTATAATAAGTGTGAATGGCTTTGATCGGGAATTCATTCATTCTAACATTCGACAATATAAGCTTTAATCTTATAATCTAAGTACACGTATTCTCTTAAAGTCAAAGGGTTCGGTCAATTGTTGTAGAATAACTCCATTAGTAGCATTGATTTAACCTTCTTAAGATGTAATTGTACTCACATTATCGTCTAAGTATTATCGAATGTAATCCAAAACACTTCAAGTTATATTGATAGAAAACTTGCTCACCAAGTAAAGCTTGTTGGAGTTCTAAGTTACGTATTTGAAGAGTTGAAATGACCAAGCTATAATAAGTGTGAATGGCTTTGATCGGGAATTCATTCATTCTAACATTCGACAATATAAGCTTTCATCTTATAATCTAAGTACACGTATTCTCTTAAAGTCAAAGGGTTCGGTCAATTGTTGTAGAATAACTCCATTAGTAGCATTGATTTAACCTTCTTAAGATGTAATTGTACTCACATTATCGTCTAAGTATTATCGAATGTAATCCAAAACACTTCGAGTTATATTGATAGAAAACTTGCTCACCAAGTAAAGCTTGTTGGAGTTCTAAGTTACGTATTTGAAGAGTTGAAATGACCAAGCTATAATAAGTGTGAATGGCTTTGATCGGGAATTCATTCATTCTAACATTCGACAATATAAGCTTTCATCTTATAATCTAAGTACACGTATTCTCTTAAAGTCAAAGGGTTCGGTCAATTGTTGTAGAATAACTCCATTAGTAGCATTGATTTAACCTTCTTAAGATGTAATTGTACTCACATTATCGTCTAAGTATTATCGAATGTAATCCAAAACACTTCAAGTTATATTGATAGAAAACTTGCTCACCAAGTAAAGCTTGTTGGAGTTCTAAGTTACGTATTTGAAGAGTTGAAATGACCAAGCTATAATAAGTGTGAATGGCTTTGATCGGGAATTCATTCATTCTAACATTCGATAATATAAGCTTTAATCTTATAATCTAAGTACACGTATTCTCTTATAGTCAAAGGGTTCGGTCAATTGTTGTAGAATAACTCCATTAGTAGCATTGATTTCACCTTCTTAAGATGTAATTGTACTCACATTATCGTCTAAGTATTATCGAATGTAATCCAAAACACTTCAAGTTATATTGATAGAAAACTTGCTCACCAAGTAAAGCTTGTTGGAGTTCTAAGTTACGTATTTGAAGAGTTGAAATGACCAAGCTATAATAAGTGTGAATGGCTTTGATCGGGAATTCATTCATTCTAACATTCGACAATATAAGCTTTCATCTTATAATCTAAGTACACGTATTCTCTTAAAGTCAAAGGGTTCGGTCAATTCTTGTAGAATAACTCCATTAGTAGCATTGATTTAACCTTCTTAAGATGTAATTGTACTCACATTATCGTCTAAGTATTATCGAATGTAATCCAAAACACTTCGAGTTATATTGATAGAAAACTTGCTCACCAAGTAAAGCTTGTTGGAGTTCTAAGTTACGTATTTGAAGAGTTGAAATGACCAAGCTATAATAAGTGTGAATGGCTTTGATCGGGAATTCATTCATTCTAACATTCGACAATATAAGCTTTAATCTTATAATCTAAGTACACGTATTCTCTTAAAGTCAAAGGGTTCGGTCAATTATTGTAGAATAACTCCATTAGTAGCATTGATTTCACCTTCTTAAGATGTAATTGTACTCACATTATCGTCTAAGTATTATCGAATGTAATCCAAAACACTTCGAGTTATATTGATAGAAAACTTGCTCACCAAGTAAAGCTTGTTGGAGTTCTAAGTTACGTATTTGAAGAGTTGAATTGACCAAGCTATAATAAGTGTGAATGGCTTTGATCGGGAATTCATTCATTCTAACATTCGACAATATAAGCTTTAATCTTATAATCTAAGTACACGTATTCTCTTAAAGTCAAAGGGTTCGGTCAATTCTTGTAGAATAACTCCATTAGTAGCATTGATTTCACCTTCTTAAGATGTAATTGTACTCACATTATCGTCTAAGTATTATGAATGTAATCCAAAATACTTCGAGTTATATTGATAGAAAACTTGCTCACCAAGTAAAGCTTGTTGGAGTTCTAAGTTACGTATTTGAAGAGTTGAAATGACCAAGCTATAATAAGTGTGAATGGCTTTGATCGGGAATTCATTCATTCTAACATTCGATAATATAAGCTTTAATCTTATAATCTAAGTACACGTATTCTCTTATAGTCAAAGGGTTCGGTCAATTGTTGTAGAATAACTCCATTAGTAGCATTGATTTCACCTTCTTAAGATGTAATTGTACTCACATTATCGTCTAAGTATTATCGAATGTAATCCAAAACACTTCAAGTTATATTGATAGAAAACTTGCTCACCAAGTAAAGCTTGTTGGAGTTCTAAGTTACGTATTTGAAGAGTTGAAATGACCAAGCTATAATAAGTGTGAATGGCTTTGATCGGGAATTCATTCATTCTAACATTCGATAATATAAGCTTTAATCTTATAATCTAAGTACACGTATTCTCTTATAGTCAAAGGGTTCGGTCAATTGTTGTAGAATAACTCCATTAGTAGCATTGATTTCACCTTCTTAAGATGTAATTGTACTCACATTATCGTCTAAGTATTATCGAATGTAATCCAAAACACTTCAAGTTATATTGATAGAAAACTTGCTCACCAAGTAAAGCTTGTTGGAGTTCTAAGTTACGTATTTGAAGAGTTGAAATGACCAAGCTATAATAAGTGTGAATGGCTTTGATCGGGAATTCATTCATTCTAACATTCGATAATATAAGCTTTAATCTTATAATCTAAGTACACGTATTCTCTTATAGTCAAAGGGTTCGGTCAATTGTTGTAGAATAACTCCATTAGTAGCATTGATTTCACCTTCTTAAGATGTAATTGTACTCACATTATCGTCTAAGTATTATCGAATGTAATCCAAAACACTTCAAGTTATATTGATAGAAAACTTGCTCACCAAGTAAAGCTTGTTGGAGTTCTAAGTTACGTATTTGAAGAGTTGAAATGACCAAGCTATAATAAGTGTGAATGGCTTTGATCGGGAATTCATTCATTCTAACATTCGACAATATAAGCTTTCATCTTATAATCTAAGTACACGTATTCTCTTAAAGTCAAAGGGTTCGGTCAATTGTTGTAGAATAACTCCATTAGTAGCATTGATTTAACCTTCTTAAGATGTAATTGTACTCACATTATCGTCTAAGTATTATCGAATGTAATCCAAAACACTTCGAGTTATATTGATAGAAAACTTGCTCACCAAGTAAAGCTTGTTGGAGTTCTAAGTTACGTATTTGAAGAGTTGAAATGACCAAGCTATAATAAGTGTGAATGGCTTTGATCGGGAATTCATTCATTCTAACATTCGACAATATAAGCTTTCATCTTATAATCTAAGTACACGTATTCTCTTAAAGTCAAAGGGTTCGGTCAATTGTTGTAGAATAACTCCATTAGTAGCATTGATTTAACCTTCTTAAGATGTAATTGTACTCACATTATCGTCTAAGTATTATCGAATGTAATCCAAAACACTTCAAGTTATATTGATAGAAAACTTGCTCACCAAGTAAAGCTTGTTGGAGTTCTAAGTTACGTATTTGAAGAGTTGAAATGACCAAGCTATAATAAGTGTGAATGGCTTTGATCGGGAATTCATTCATTCTAACATTCGACAATATAAGCTTTAATCTTATAATCTAAGTACACGTATTCTCTTATAGTCAAAGGGTTCGGTCAATTGTTGTAGAATAACTCCATTAGTAGCATTGATTTAACCTTCTTAAGATGTAATTGTACTCACATTATCGTCTAAGTATTATCGAATGTAATCCAAAACACTTCAAGTTATATTGATAGAAAACTTGCTCACCAAGTAAAGCTTGTTGGAGTTCTAAGTTACGTATTTGAAGAGTTGAAATGACCAAGCTATAATAAGTGTGAATGGCTTTGATCGGGAATTCATTCATTCTAACATTCGACAATATAAGCTTTAATCTTATAATCTAAGTACACGTATTCTCTTATAGTCAAAGGGTTCGGTCAATTGTTGTAGAATAACTCCATTAGTAGCATTGATTTCACCTTCTTAAGATGTAATTGTACTCACATTATCGTCTAAGTATTATCGAATGTAATCCAAAACACTTCAAGTTATATTGATAGAAAACTTGCTCACCAAGTAAAGCTTGTTGGAGTTCTAAGTTACGTATTTGAAGAGTTGAAATGACCAAGCTATAATAAGTGTGAATGGCTTTGATCGGGAATTCATTCATTCTAACATTCGACAATATAAGCTTTAATCTTATAATCTAAGTACACGTATTCTCTTAAAGTCAAAGGGTTCGGTCAATTGTTGTAGAATAACTCCATTAGTAGCATTGATTTAACCTTCTTAAGATGTAATTGTACTCACATTATCGTCTAAGTATTATCGAATGTAATCCAAAACACTTCGAGTTATATTGATAGAAAACTTGCTCACCAAGTAAAGCTTGTTGGAGTTCTAAGTTACGTATTTGAAGAGTTGAAATGACCAAGCTATAATAAGTGTGAATGGCTTTGATCGGGAATTCATTCATTCTAACATTCGACAATATAAGCTTTAATCTTATAATCTAAGTACACGTATTCTCTTAAAGTCAAAGGGTTCGGTCAATTGTTGTAGAATAACTCCATTAGTAGCATTGATTTCACCTTCTTAAGATGTAATTGTACTCACATTATCGTCTAAGTATTATCGAATGTAATCCAAAACACTTCGAGTTATATTGATAGAAAACTTGCTCACCAAGTAAAGCTTGTTGGAGTTCTAAGTTACGTATTTGAAGAGTTGAAATGACCAAGCTATAATAAGTGTGAATGGCTTTGATCGGGAATTCATTCATTCTAACATTCGACAATATAAGCTTTAATCTTATAATCTAAGTACACGTATTCTCTTAAAGTCAAAGGGTTCGGTCAATTCTTGTAGAATAACTCCATTAGTAGCATTGATTTCACCTTCTTAAGATGTAATTGTACTCACATTATCGTCTAAGTATTATCGAATGTAATCCAAAACACTTCGAGTTATATTGATAGAAAACTTGCTCACCAAGTAAAGCTTGTTGGAGTTCTAAGTTACGTATTTGAAGAGTTGAAATGACCAAGCTATAATAAGTGTGAATGGCTTTGATCGGGAATTCATTCATTCTAACATTCGATAATATAAGCTTTAATCTTATAATCTAAGTACACGTATTCTCTTATAGTCAAAGGGTTCGGTCAATTGTTGTAGAATAACTCCATTAGTAGCATTGATTTCACCTTCTTAAGATGTAATTGTACTCACATTATCGTCTAAGTATTATCGAATGTAATCCAAAACACTTCAAGTTATATTGATAGAAAACTTGCTCACCAAGTAAAGCTTGTTGGAGTTCTAAGTTACGTATTTGAAGAGTTGAAATGACCAAGCTATAATAAGTGTGAATGGCTTTGATCGGGAATTCATTCATTCTAACATTCGACAATATAAGCTTTAATCTTATAATCTAAGTACACGTATTCTCTTATAGTCAAAGGGTTCGGTCAATTGTTGTAGAATAACTCCATTAGTAGCATTGATTTCACCTTCTTAAGATGTAATTGTACTCACATTATCGTCTAAGTATTATCGAATGTAATCCAAAACACTTCGAGTTATATTGATAGAAAACTTGCTCACCAAGTAAAGCTTGTTGGAGTTCTAAGTTACGTATTTGAAGAGTTGAAATGACCAAGCTATAATAAGTGTGAATGGCTTTGATCGGGAATTCATTCATTCTAACATTCGACAATATAAGCTTTAATCTTATAATCTAAGTACACGTATTCTCTTATAGTCAAAGGGTTCGGTCAATTGTTGTAGAATAACTCCATTAGTAGCATTGATTTCACCTTCTTAAGATGTAATTGTACTCACATTATCGTCTAAGTATTATCGAATGTAATCCAAAACACTTCAAGTTATATTGATAGAAAACTTGCTCACCAAGTAAAGCTTGTTGGAGTTCTAAGTTACGTATTTGAAGAGTTGAAATGACCAAGCTATAATAAGTGTGAATGGCTTTGATCGGGAATTCATTCATTCTAACATTCGACAATATAAGCTTTAATCTTATAATCTAAGTACACGTATTCTCTTATAGTCAAAGGGTTCGGTCAATTGTTGTAGAATAACTCCATTAGTAGCATTGATTTCACCTTCTTAAGATGTAATTGTACTCACATTATCGTCTAAGTATTATCGAATGTAATCCAAAACACTTCAAGTTATATTGATAGAAAACTTGCTCACCAAGTAAAGCTTGTTGGAGTTCTAAGTTACGTATTTGAAGAGTTGAAATGACCAAGCTATAATAAGTGTGAATGGCTTTGATCGGGAATTCATTCATTCTAACATTCGACAATATAAGCTTTAATCTTATAATCTAAGTACACGTATTCTCTTATAGTCAAAGGGTTCGGTCAATTGTTGTAGAATAACTCCATTAGTAGCATTGATTTCACCTTCTTAAGATGTAATTGTACTCACATTATCGTCTAAGTATTATCGAATGTAATCCAAAACACTTCGAGTTATATTGATAGAAAACTTGCTCACCAAGTAAAGCTTGTTGGAGTTCTAAGTTACGTATTTGAAGAGTTGAAATGACCAAGCTATAATAAGTGTGAATGGCTTTGATCGGGAATTCATTCATTCTAACATTCGACAATATAAGCTTTCATCTTATAATCTAAGTACACGTATTCTCTTAAAGTCAAAGGGTTCGGTCAATTGTTGTAGAATAACTCCATTAGTAGCATTGATTTAACCTTCTTAAGATGTAATTGTACTCACATTATCGTCTAAGTATTATCGAATGTAATCCAAAACACTTCGAGTTATATTGATAGAAAACTTGCTCACCAAGTAAAGCTTGTTGGAGTTCTAAGTTACGTATTTGAAGAGTTGAAATGACCAAGCTATAATAAGTGTGAATGGCTTTGATCGGGAATTCATTCATTCTAACATTCGACAATATAAGCTTTAATCTTATAATCTAAGTACACGTATTCTCTTAAAGTCAAAGGGTTCGGTCAATTGTTGTAGAATAACTCCATTAGTAGCATTGATTTCACCTTCTTAAGATGTAATTGTACTCACATTATCGTCTAAGTATTATCGAATGTAATCCAAAACACTTCAAGTTATATTGATAGAAAACTTGCTCACCAAGTAAAGCTTGTTGGAGTTCTAAGTTACGTATTTGAAGAGTTGAAATGACCAAGCTATAATAAGTGTGAATGGCTTTGATCGGGAATTCATTCATTCTAACATTCGATAATATAAGCTTTAATCTTATAATCTAAGTACACGTATTCTCTTATAGTCAAAGGGTTCGGTCAATTGTTGTAGAATAACTCCATTAGTAGCATTGATTTCACCTTCTTAAGATGTAATTGTACTCACATTATCGTCTAAGTATTATCGAATGTAATCCAAAACACTTCAAGTTATATTGATAGAAAACTTGCTCACCAAGTAAAGCTTGTTGGAGTTCTAAGTTACGTATTTGAAGAGTTGAAATGACCAAGCTATAATAAGTGTGAATGGCTTTGATCGGGAATTCATTCATTCTAACATTCGACAATATAAGCTTTAATCTTATAATCTAAGTACACGTATTCTCTTATAGTCAAAGGGTTCGGTCAATTGTTGTAGAATAACTCCATTAGTAGCATTGATTTCACCTTCTTAAGATGTAATTGTACTCACATTATCGTCTAAGTATTATCGAATGTAATCCAAAACACTTCGAGTTATATTGATAGAAAACTTGCTCACCAAGTAAAGCTTGTTGGAGTTCTAAGTTACGTATTTGAAGAGTTGAAATGACCAAGCTATAATAAGTGTGAATGGCTTTGATCGGGAATTCATTCATTCTAACATTCGACAATATAAGCTTTAATCTTATAATCTAAGTACACGTATTCTCTTAAAGTCAAAGGGTTCGGTCAATTGTTGTAGAATAACTCCATTAGTAGCATTGATTTCACCTTCTTAAGATGTAATTGTACTCACATTATCGTCTAAGTATTATCGAATGTAATCCAAAACACTTCGAGTTATATTGATAGAAAACTTGCTCACCAAGTAAAGCTTGTTGGAGTTCTAAGTTACGTATTTGAAGAGTTGAAATGACCAAGCTATAATAAGTGTGAATGGCTTTGATCGGGAATTCATTCATTCTAACATTCGACAATATAAGCTTTAATCTTATAATCTAAGTACACGTATTCTCTTAAAGTCAAAGGGTTCGGTCAATTCTTGTAGAATAACTCCATTAGTAGCATTGATTTCACCTTCTTAAGATGTAATTGTACTCACATTATCGTCTAAGTATTATCGAATGTAATCCAAAACACTTCGAGTTATATTGATAGAAAACTTGCTCACCAAGTAAAGCTTGTTGGAGTTCTAAGTTACGTATTTGAAGAGTTGAAATGACCAAGCTATAATAAGTGTGAATGGCTTTGATCGGGAATTCATTCATTCTAACATTCGATAATATAAGCTTTAATCTTATAATCTAAGTACACGTATTCTCTTATAGTCAAAGGGTTCGGTCAATTGTTGTAGAATAACTCCATTAGTAGCATTGATTTCACCTTCTTAAGATGTAATTGTACTCACATTATCGTCTAAGTATTATCGAATGTAATCCAAAACACTTCAAGTTATATTGATAGAAAACTTGCTCACCAAGTAAAGCTTGTTGGAGTTCTAAGTTACGTATTTGAAGAGTTGAAATGACCAAGCTATAATAAGTGTGAATGGCTTTGATCGGGAATTCATTCATTCTAACATTCGACAATATAAGCTTTAATCTTATAATCTAAGTACACGTATTCTCTTATAGTCAAAGGGTTCGGTCAATTGTTGTAGAATAACTCCATTAGTAGCATTGATTTCACCTTCTTAAGATGTAATTGTACTCACATTATCGTCTAAGTATTATCGAATGTAATCCAAAACACTTCAAGTTATATTGATAGAAAACTTGCTCACCAAGTAAAGCTTGTTGGAGTTCTAAGTTACGTATTTGAAGAGTTGAAATGACCAAGCTATAATAAGTGTGAATGGCTTTGATCGGGAATTCATTCATTCTAACATTCGACAATATAAGCTTTAATCTTATAATCTAAGTACACGTATTCTCTTATAGTCAAAGGGTTCGGTCAATTGTTGTAGAATAACTCCATTAGTAGCATTGATTTCACCTTCTTAAGATGTAATTGTACTCACATTATCGTCTAAGTATTATCGAATGTAATCCAAAACACTTCAAGTTATATTGATAGAAAACTTGCTCACCAAGTAAAGCTTGTTGGAGTTCTAAGTTACGTATTTGAAGAGTTGAAATGACCAAGCTATAATAAGTGTGAATGGCTTTGATCGGGAATTCATTCATTCTAACATTCGACAATATAAGCTTTAATCTTATAATCTAAGTACACGTATTCTCTTAAAGTCAAAGGGTTCGGTCAATTGTTGTAGAATAACTCCATTAGTAGCATTGATTTCACCTTCTTAAGATGTAATTGTACTCACATTATCGTCTAAGTATTATCGAATGTAATCCAAAACACTTCGAGTTATATTGATAGAAAACTTGCTCACCAAGTAAAGCTTGTTGGAGTTCTAAGTTACGTATTTGAAGAGTTGAAATGACCAAGCTATAATAAGTGTGAATGGCTTTGATCGGGAATTCATTCATTCTAACATTCGACAATATAAGCTTTAATCTTATAATCTAAGTACACGTATTCTCTTATAGTCAAAGGGTTCGGTCAATTGTTGTAGAATAACTCCATTAGTAGCATTGATTTCACCTTCTTAAGATGTAATTGTACTCACATTATCGTCTAAGTATTATCGAATGTAATCCAAAACACTTCGAGTTATATTGATAGAAAACTTGCTCACCAAGTAAAGCTTGTTGGAGTTCTAAGTTACGTATTTGAAGAGTTGAAATGACCAAGCTATAATAAGTGTGAATGGCTTTGATCGGGAATTCATTCATTCTAACATTCGACAATATAAGCTTTAATCTTATAATCTAAGTACACGTATTCTCTTATAGTCAAAGGGTTCGGTCAATTGTTGTAGAATAACTCCATTAGTAGCATTGATTTCACCTTCTTAAGATGTAATTGTACTCACATTATCGTCTAAGTATTATCGAATGTAATCCAAAACACTTCGAGTTATATTGATAGAAAACTTGCTCACCAAGTAAAGCTTGTTGGAGTTCTAAGTTACGTATTTGAAGAGTTGAAATGACCAAGCTATAATAAGTGTGAATGGCTTTGATCGGGAATTCATTCATTCTAACATTCGACAATATAAGCTTTAATCTTATAATCTAAGTACACGTATTCTCTTAAAGTCAAAGGGTTCGGTCAATTCTTGTAGAATAACTCCATTAGTAGCATTGATTTCACCTTCTTAAGATGTAATTGTACTCACATTATCGTCTAAGTATTATCGAATGTAATCCAAAACACTTCGAGTTATATTGATAGAAAACTTGCTCACCAAGTAAAGCTTGTTGGAGTTCTAAGTTACGTATTTGAAGAGTTGAAATGACCAAGCTATAATAAGTGTGAATGGCTTTGATCGGGAATTCATTCATTCTAACATTCGATAATATAAGCTTTAATCTTATAATCTAAGTACACGTATTCTCTTATAGTCAAAGGGTTCGGTCAATTGTTGTAGAATAACTCCATTAGTAGCATTGATTTCACCTTCTTAAGATGTAATTGTACTCACATTATCGTCTAAGTATTATCGAATGTAATCCAAAACACTTCAAGTTATATTGATAGAAAACTTGCTCACCAAGTAAAGCTTGTTGGAGTTCTAAGTTACGTATTTGAAGAGTTGAAATGACCAAGCTATAATAAGTGTGAATGGCTTTGATCGGGAATTCATTCATTCTAACATTCGATAATATAAGCTTTAATCTTATAATCTAAGTACACGTATTCTCTTATAGTCAAAGGGTTCGGTCAATTGTTGTAGAATAACTCCATTAGTAGCATTGATTTCACCTTCTTAAGATGTAATTGTACTCACATTATCGTCTAAGTATTATCGAATGTAATCCAAAACACTTCAAGTTATATTGATAGAAAACTTGCTCACCAAGTAAAGCTTGTTGGAGTTCTAAGTTACGTATTTGAAGAGTTGAAATGACCAAGCTATAATAAGTGTGAATGGCTTTGATCGGGAATTCATTCATTCTAACATTCGATAATATAAGCTTTAATCTTATAATCTAAGTACACGTATTCTCTTATAGTCAAAGGGTTCGGTCAATTGTTGTAGAATAACTCCATTAGTAGCATTGATTTCACCTTCTTAAGATGTAATTGTACTCACATTATCGTCTAAGTATTATCGAATGTAATCCAAAACACTTCAAGTTATATTGATAGAAAACTTGCTCACCAAGTAAAGCTTGTTGGAGTTCTAAGTTACGTATTTGAAGAGTTGAAATGACCAAGCTATAATAAGTGTGAATGGCTTTGATCGGGAATTCATTCATTCTAACATTCGACAATATAAGCTTTAATCTTATAATCTAAGTACACGTATTCTCTTATAGTCAAAGGGTTCGGTCAATTGTTGTAGAATAACTCCATTAGTAGCATTGATTTCACCTTCTTAAGATGTAATTGTACTCACATTATCGTCTAAGTATTATCGAATGTAATCCAAAACACTTCGAGTTATATTGATAGAAAACTTGCTCACCAAGTAAAGCTTGTTGGAGTTCTAAGTTACGTATTTGAAGAGTTGAAATGACCAAGCTATAATAAGTGTGAATGGCTTTGATCGGGAATTCATTCATTCTAACATTCGACAATATAAGCTTTCATCTTATAATCTAAGTACACGTATTCTCTTAAAGTCAAAGGGTTCGGTCAATTCTTGTAGAATAACTCCATTAGTAGCATTGATTTAACCTTCTTAAGATGTAATTGTACTCACATTATCGTCTAAGTATTATCGAATGTAATCCAAAACACTTCGAGTTATATTGATAGAAAACTTGCTCACCAAGTAAAGCTTGTTGGAGTTCTAAGTTACGTATTTGAAGAGTTGAAATGACCAAGCTATAATAAGTGTGAATGGCTTTGATCGGGAATTCATTCATTCTAACATTCGACAATATAAGCTTTAATCTTATAATCTAAGTACACGTATTCTCTTAAAGTCAAAGGGTTCGGTCAATTGTTGTAGAATAACTCCATTAGTAGCATTGATTTCACCTTCTTAAGATGTAATTGTACTCACATTATCGTCTAAGTATTATCGAATGTAATCCAAAACACTTCGAGTTATATTGATAGAAAACTTGCTCACCAAGTAAAGCTTGTTGGAGTTCTAAGTTACGTATTTGAAGAGTTGAAATGACCAAGCTATAATAAGTGTGAATGGCTTTGATCGGGAATTCATTCATTCTAACATTCGACAATATAAGCTTTAATCTTATAATCTAAGTACACGTATTCTCTTAAAGTCAAAGGGTTCGGTCAATTGTTGTAGAATAACTCCATTAGTAGCATTGATTTCACCTTCTTAAGATGTAATTGTACTCACATTATCGTCTAAGTATTATCGAATGTAATCCAAAACACTTCGAGTTATATTGATAGAAAACTTGCTCACCAAGTAAAGCTTGTTGGAGTTCTAAGTTACGTATTTGAAGAGTTGAAATGACCAAGCTATAATAAGTGTGAATGGCTTTGATCGGGAATTCATTCATTCTAACATTCGATAATATAAGCTTTAATCTTATAATCTAAGTACACGTATTCTCTTATAGTCAAAGGGTTCGGTCAATTGTTGTAGAATAACTCCATTAGTAGCATTGATTTCACCTTCTTAAGATGTAATTGTACTCACATTATCGTCTAAGTATTATCGAATGTAATCCAAAACACTTCAAGTTATATTGATAGAAAACTTGCTCACCAAGTAAAGCTTGTTGGAGTTCTAAGTTACGTATTTGAAGAGTTGAAATGACCAAGCTATAATAAGTGTGAATGGCTTTGATCGGGAATTCATTCATTCTAACATTCGATAATATAAGCTTTAATCTTATAATCTAAGTACACGTATTCTCTTATAGTCAAAGGGTTCGGTCAATTGTTGTAGAATAACTCCATTAGTAGCATTGATTTCACCTTCTTAAGATGTAATTGTACTCACATTATCGTCTAAGTATTATCGAATGTAATCCAAAACACTTCAAGTTATATTGATAGAAAACTTGCTCACCAAGTAAAGCTTGTTGGAGTTCTAAGTTACGTATTTGAAGAGTTGAAATGACCAAGCTATAATAAGTGTGAATGGCTTTGATCGGGAATTCATTCATTCTAACATTCGACAATATAAGCTTTAATCTTATAATCTAAGTACACGTATTCTCTTATAGTCAAAGGGTTCGGTCAATTGTTGTAGAATAACTCCATTAGTAGCATTGATTTCACCTTCTTAAGATGTAATTGTACTCACATTATCGTCTAAGTATTATCGAATGTAATCCAAAACACTTCAAGTTATATTGATAGAAAACTTGCTCACCAAGTAAAGCTTGTTGGAGTTCTAAGTTACGTATTTGAAGAGTTGAAATGACCAAGCTATAATAAGTGTGAATGGCTTTGATCGGGAATTCATTCATTCTAACATTCGACAATATAAGCTTTAATCTTATAATCTAAGTACACGTATTCTCTTAAAGTCAAAGGGTTCGGTCAATTGTTGTAGAATAACTCCATTAGTAGCATTGATTTCACCTTCTTAAGATGTAATTGTACTCACATTATCGTCTAAGTATTATCGAATGTAATCCAAAACACTTCGAGTTATATTGATAGAAAACTTGCTCACCAAGTAAAGCTTGTTGGAGTTCTAAGTTACGTATTTGAAGAGTTGAAATGACCAAGCTATAATAAGTGTGAATGGCTTTGATCGGGAATTCATTCATTCTAACATTCGACAATATAAGCTTTCATCTTATAATCTAAGTACACGTATTCTCTTAAAGTCAAAGGGTTCGGTCAATTGTTGTAGAATAACTCCATTAGTAGCATTGATTTAACCTTCTTAAGATGTAATTGTACTCACATTATCGTCTAAGTATTATCGAATGTAATCCAAAACACTTCGAGTTATATTGATAGAAAACTTGCTCACCAAGTAAAGCTTGTTGGAGTTCTAAATTACGTATTTGAAGAGTTGAAATGACCAAGCTATAATAAGTGTGAATGGCTTTGATCGGGAATTCATTCATTCTAACATTCGACAATATAAGCTTTAATCTTATAATCTAAGTACACGTATTCTCTTAAAGTCAAAGGATTCGGTCAATTCTTCTAGAATAACTTCATTAGTTGCATTTATTTCATCTTCTTAAGATGTAATTGTACTGACATTATTGTCTAAGTATTATCGAATATAATCCAAAACACTTCGAGTTATATTGATAGAAAACTTGCTCACCAAGTAAAGCTTGTTGGAGTTCTAAGTTACGTATTTGAAGAATAACTCCATTAGTAGCATTGATTTAACCTTCTTAAGATGTAATTGTACTCACATTATTATATAAGTATTATCCAAAATACTTCGAGTTATATTGATAGAAAACTTGCTCACCAAGTAAAGCTTGTTGGAGTTCTAAGTTACGTATTTGAAGAGTTGAAATGACCAAGCAATAATAAGTGTGAATGGCTTTGATCGGGAATTCATTCATTCTAACATTCGACAATATAAGCTTTAATCTTATAATCTAAGTACACGTATTCTCTTATAGTCAAAGGGTTCGGTCAATTCTTGTAGAATAACTCCATTAGTAGCATTGATTTCACCTTCTTAAGATGTAATTGTACTCACATTATCGTCTAAGTATTATCGAATGTAATCCAAAACACTTCGAGTTATATTGATAGAAAACTTGCTCACCAAGTAAAGCTTGTTGGAGTTCTAAGTTACGTATTTGAAGAGTTGAAATGACCAAGCTATAATAAGTGTGAATGGCTTTGATCGGGAATTCATTCATTCTAACATTCGACAATATAAGCTTTAATCTTATAATCTAAGTACACGTATTCTCTTAAAGTCAAAGGGTTCGGTCAATTGTTGTAGAATAACTCCATTAGTAGCATTGATTTCACCTTCTTAAGATGTAATTGTACTCACATTATCGTCTAAGTATTATCGAATGTAATCCAAAACACTTCGAGTTATATTGATAGAAAACTTGCTCACCAAGTAAAGCTTGTTGGAGTTCTAAGTTACGTATTTGAAGAGTTGAAATGACCAAGCTATAATAAGTGTGAATGGCTTTGATCGGGAATTCATTCATTCTAACATTCGACAATATAAGCTTTAATCTTATAATCTAAGTACACGTATTCTCTTATAGTCAAAGGGTTCGGTCAATTGTTGTAGAATAACTCCATTAGTAGCATTGATTTCACCTTCTTAAGATGTAATTGTACTCACATTATCGTCTAAGTATTATCGAATGTAATCCAAAACACTTCGAGTTATATTGATAGAAAACTTGCTCACCAAGTAAAGCTTGTTGGAGTTCTAAGTTACGTATTTGAAGAGTTGAAATGACCAAGCTATAATAAGTGTGAATGGCTTTGATCGGGAATTCATTCATTCTAACATTCGACAATATAAGCTTTAATCTTATAATCTAAGTACACGTATTCTCTTATAGTCAAAGGGTTCGGTCAATTGTTGTAGAATAACTCCATTAGTAGCATTGATTTCACCTTCTTAAGATGTAATTGTACTCACATTATCGTCTAAGTATTATCGAATGTAATCCAAAACACTTCAAGTTATATTGATAGAAAACTTGCTCACCAAGTAAAGCTTGTTGGAGTTCTAAGTTACGTATTTGAAGAGTTGAAATGACCAAGCTATAATAAGTGTGAATGGCTTTGATCGGGAATTCATTCATTCTAACATTCGACAATATAAGCTTTAATCTTATAATCTAAGTACACGTATTCTCTTAAAGTCAAAGGGTTCGGTCAATTGTTGTAGAATAACTCCATTAGTAGCATTGATTTCACCTTCTTAAGATGTAATTGTACTCACATTATCGTCTAAGTATTATCGAATGTAATCCAAAACACTTCGAGTTATATTGATAGAAAACTTGCTCACCAAGTAAAGCTTGTTGGAGTTCTAAGTTACGTATTTGAAGAGTTGAAATGACCAAGCTATAATAAGTGTGAATGGCTTTGATCGGGAATTCATTCATTCTAACATTCGACAATATAAGCTTTAATCTTATAATCTAAGTACACGTATTCTCTTATAGTCAAAGGGTTCGGTCAATTGTTGTAGAATAACTCCATTAGTAGCATTGATTTCACCTTCTTAAGATGTAATTGTACTCACATTATCGTCTAAGTATTATCGAATGTAATCCAAAACACTTCGAGTTATATTGATAGAAAACTTGCTCACCAAGTAAAGCTTGTTGGAGTTCTAAGTTACGTATTTGAAGAGTTGAAATGACCAAGCTATAATAAGTGTGAATGGCTTTGATCGGGAATTCATTCATTCTAACATTCGACAATATAAGCTTTAATCTTATAATCTAAGTACACGTATTCTCTTATAGTCAAAGGGTTCGGTCAATTGTTGTAGAATAACTCCATTAGTAGCATTGATTTCACCTTCTTAAGATGTAATTGTACTCACATTATCGTCTAAGTATTATCGAATGTAATCCAAAACACTTCGAGTTATATTGATAGAAAACTTGCTCACCAAGTAAAGCTTGTTGGAGTTCTAAGTTACGTATTTGAAGAGTTGAAATGACCAAGCTATAATAAGTGTGAATGGCTTTGATCGGGAATTCATTCATTCTAACATTCGACAATATAAGCTTTAATCTTATAATCTAAGTACACGTATTCTCTTAAAGTCAAAGGGTTCGGTCAATTGTTGTAGAATAACTCCATTAGTAGCATTGATTTCACCTTCTTAAGATGTAATTGTACTCACATTATCGTCTAAGTATTATCGAATGTAATCCAAAACACTTCGAGTTATATTGATAGAAAACTTGCTCACCAAGTAAAGCTTGTTGGAGTTCTAAGTTACGTATTTGAAGAGTTGAAATGACCAAGCTATAATAAGTGTGAATGGCTTTGATCGGGAATTCATTCATTCTAACATTCGATAATATAAGCTTTAATCTTATAATCTAAGTACACGTATTCTCTTATAGTCAAAGGGTTCGGTCAATTGTTGTAGAATAACTCCATTAGTAGCATTGATTTCACCTTCTTAAGATGTAATTGTACTCACATTATCGTCTAAGTATTATCGAATGTAATCCAAAACACTTCAAGTTATATTGATAGAAAACTTGCTCACCAAGTAAAGCTTGTTGGAGTTCTAAGTTACGTATTTGAAGAGTTGAAATGACCAAGCTATAATAAGTGTGAATGGCTTTGATCGGGAATTCATTCATTCTAACATTCGACAATATAAGCTTTAATCTTATAATCTAAGTACACGTATTCTCTTATAGTCAAAGGGTTCGGTCAATTGTTGTAGAATAACTCCATTAGTAGCATTGATTTCACCTTCTTAAGATGTAATTGTACTCACATTATCGTCTAAGTATTATCGAATGTAATCCAAAACACTTCAAGTTATATTGATAGAAAACTTGCTCACCAAGTAAAGCTTGTTGGAGTTCTAAGTTACGTATTTGAAGAGTTGAAATGACCAAGCTATAATAAGTGTGAATGGCTTTGATCGGGAATTCATTCATTCTAACATTCGACAATATAAGCTTTAATCTTATAATCTAAGTACACGTATTCTCTTATAGTCAAAGGGTTCGGTCAATTGTTGTAGAATAACTCCATTAGTAGCATTGATTTCACCTTCTTAAGATGTAATTGTACTCACATTATCGTCTAAGTATTATCGAATGTAATCCAAAACACTTCAAGTTATATTGATAGAAAACTTGCTCACCAAGTAAAGCTTGTTGGAGTTCTAAGTTACGTATTTGAAGAGTTGAAATGACCAAGCTATAATAAGTGTGAATGGCTTTGATCGGGAATTCATTCATTCTAACATTCGACAATATAAGCTTTAATCTTATAATCTAAGTACACGTATTCTCTTAAAGTCAAAGGGTTCGGTCAATTGTTGTAGAATAACTCCATTAGTAGCATTGATTTCACCTTCTTAAGATGTAATTGTACTCACATTATCGTCTAAGTATTATCGAATGTAATCCAAAACACTTCGAGTTATATTGATAGAAAACTTGCTCACCAAGTAAAGCTTGTTGGAGTTCTAAGTTACGTATTTGAAGAGTTGAAATGACCAAGCTATAATAAGTGTGAATGGCTTTGATCGGGAATTCATTCATTCTAACATTCGACAATATAAGCTTTAATCTTATAATCTAAGTACACGTATTCTCTTAAAGTCAAAGGGTTCGGTCAATTGTTGTAGAATAACTCCATTAGTAGCATTGATTTCACCTTCTTAAGATGTAATTGTACTCACATTATCGTCTAAGTATTATCGAATGTAATCCAAAACACTTCGAGTTATATTGATAGAAAACTTGCTCACCAAGTAAAGCTTGTTGGAGTTCTAAGTTACGTATTTGAAGAGTTGAAATGACCAAGCTATAATAAGTGTGAATGGCTTTGATCGGGAATTCATTCATTCTAACATTCGACAATATAAGCTTTAATCTTATAATCTAAGTACACGTATTCTCTTAAAGTCAAAGGGTTCGGTCAATTGTTGTAGAATAACTCCATTAGTAGCATTGATTTCACCTTCTTAAGATGTAATTGTACTCACATTATCGTCTAAGTATTATCGAATGTAATCTTGTAGAATAACTCCATTAGTAGCATTGATTTCACCTTCTTAAGATGTAATTGTACTCACATTATCGTCTAAGTATTATCGAATGTAATCCAAAACACTTCGAGTTATATTGATAGAAAACTTGCTCACCAAGTAAAGCTTGTTGGAGTTCTAAGTTACGTATTTGAAGAGTTGAAATGACCAAGCTATAATAAGTGTGAATGGCTTTGATCGGGAATTCATTCATTCTAACATTCGATAATATAAGCTTTAATCTATAATCTAAGTACACGTATTCTCTTATAGTCAAAGGGTTCGGTCAATTGTTGTAGAATAACTCCATTAGTAGCATTGATTTCACCTTCTTAAGATGTAATTGTACTCACATTATCGTCTAAGTATTATCGAATGTAATCCAAAACACTTCAAGTTATATTGATAGAAAACTTGCTCACCAAGTAAAGCTTGTTGGAGTTCTAAATTACGTATTTGAAGAGTTGAAATGACCAAGCTATAATAAGTGTGAATGGCTTTGATCGGGAATTCATTCATTCTAACATTCGACAATATAAGCTTTAATCTTATAATCTAAGTACACGTATTCTCTTAAAGTCAAAGGATTCGGTCAATTCTTGTAGTATAACTCCATTAGTAGCATTGATTTCATCTTCTTAAGATGTAATTGTACTCACATTATCATCTAAGTATTATCGAATGTAATCGAAAACACTTCGAGTTATATTGATAGAAAACATGCTCACCAAGTAAAGCTTGTTGGAGTTCTAAGTTACGTATTTGAAGAATAACTCCATTAGTAGCATTGATTTAACCTTCTTAAGATGTAATTGTACTCACATTATCGTCTAAGTATTATCGAATGTAATCCAAAACACTTCAAGTTATATTGATAGAAAACTTGCTCACCAAGTAAAGCTTGTTGGAGTTCTAAGTTACGTATTTGAAGAGTTGAAATGACCAAGCTATAATAAGTGTGAATGGCTTTGATCGGGAATTCATTCATTCTAACATTCGATAATATAAGCTTTAATCTTATAATCTAAGTACACGTATTCTCTTATAGTCAAAGGGTTCGGTCAATTGTTGTAGAATAACTCCATTAGTAGCATTGATTTCACCTTCTTAAGATGTAATTGTACTCACATTATCGTCTAAGTATTATCGAATGTAATCCAAAACACTTCAAGTTATATTGATAGAAAACTTGCTCACCAAGTAAAGCTTGTTGGAGTTCTAAGTTACGTATTTGAAGAGTTGAAATGACCAAGCTATAATAAGTGTGAATGGCTTTGATCGGGAATTCATTCATTCTAACATTCGATAATATAAGCTTTAATCTTATAATCTAAGTACACGTATTCTCTTATAGTCAAAGGGTTCGGTCAATTGTTGTAGAATAACTCCATTAGTAGCATTGATTTCACCTTCTTAAGATGTAATTGTACTCACATTATCGTCTAAGTATTATCGAATGTAATCCAAAACACTTCAAGTTATATTGATAGAAAACTTGCTCACCAAGTAAAGCTTGTTGGAGTTCTAAGTTACGTATTTGAAGAGTTGAAATGACCAAGCTATAATAAGTGTGAATGGCTTTGATCGGGAATTCATTCATTCTAACATTCGACAATATAAGCTTTCATCTTATAATCTAAGTACACGTATTCTCTTAAAGTCAAAGGGTTCGGTCAATTGTTGTAGAATAACTCCATTAGTAGCATTGATTTAACCTTCTTAAGATGTAATTGTACTCACATTATCGTCTAAGTATTATCGAATGTAATCCAAAACACTTCGAGTTATATTGATAGAAAACTTGCTCACCAAGTAAAGCTTGTTGGAGTTCTAAGTTACGTATTTGAAGAGTTGAAATGACCAAGCTATAATAAGTGTGAATGGCTTTGATCGGGAATTCATTCATTCTAACATTCGACAATATAAGCTTTAATCTTATAATCTAAGTACACGTATTCTCTTAAAGTCAAAGGGTTCGGTCAATTCTTGTAGAATAACTCCATTAGTAGCATTGATTTCACCTTCTTAAGATGTAATTGTACTCACATTATCGTCTAAGTATTATCGAATGTAATCCAAAACACTTCAAGTTATATTGATAGAAAACTTGCTCACCAAGTAAAGCTTGTTGGAGTTCTAAGTTACGTATTTGAAGAGTTGAAATGACCAAGCTATAATAAGTGTGAATGGCTTTGATCGGGAATTCATTCATTCTAACATTCGACAATATAAGCTTTAATCTTATAATCTAAGTACACGTATTCTCTTATAGTCAAAGGGTTCGGTCAATTGTTGTAGAATAACTCCATTAGTAGCATTGATTTCACCTTCTTAAGATGTAATTGTACTCACATTATCGTCTAAGTATTATCGAATGTAATCCAAAACACTTCGAGTTATATTGATAGAAAACTTGCTCACCAAGTAAAGCTTGTTGGAGTTCTAAGTTACGTATTTGAAGAGTTGAAATGACCAAGCTATAATAAGTGTGAATGGCTTTGATCGGGAATTCATTCATTCTAACATTCGACAATATAAGCTTTAATCTTATAATCTAAGTACACGTATTCTCTTATAGTCAAAGGGTTCGGTCAATTGTTGTAGAATAACTCCATTAGTAGCATTGATTTCACCTTCTTAAGATGTAATTGTACTCACATTATCGTCTAAGTATTATCGAATGTAATCCAAAACACTTCAAGTTATATTGATAGAAAACTTGCTCACCAAGTAAAGCTTGTTGGAGTTCTAAGTTACGTATTTGAAGAGTTGAAATGACCAAGCTATAATAAGTGTGAATGGCTTTGATCGGGAATTCATTCATTCTAACATTCGACAATATAAGCTTTAATCTTATAATCTAAGTACACGTATTCTCTTATAGTCAAAGGGTTCGGTCAATTGTTGTAGAATAACTCCATTAGTAGCATTGATTTCACCTTCTTAAGATGTAATTGTACTCACATTATCGTCTAAGTATTATCGAATGTAATCCAAAACACTTCAAGTTATATTGATAGAAAACTTGCTCACCAAGTAAAGCTTGTTGGAGTTCTAAGTTACGTATTTGAAGAGTTGAAATGACCAAGCTATAATAAGTGTGAATGGCTTTGATCGGGAATTCATTCATTCTAACATTCGACAATATAAGCTTTAATCTTATAATCTAAGTACACGTATTCTCTTAAAGTCAAAGGGTTCGGTCAATTCTTGTAGAATAACTCCATTAGTAGCATTGATTTCACCTTCTTAAGATGTAATTGTACTCACATTATCGTCTAAGTATTATCGAATGTAATCCAAAACACTTCGAGTTATATTGATAGAAAACTTGCTCACCAAGTAAAGCTTGTTGGAGTTCTAAGTTACGTATTTGAAGAGTTGAAATGACCAAGCTATAATAAGTGTGAATGGCTTTGATCGGGAATTCATTCATTCTAACATTCGATAATATAAGCTTTAATCTTATAATCTAAGTACACGTATTCTCTTATAGTCAAAGGGTTCGGTCAATTGTTGTAGAATAACTCCATTAGTAGCATTGATTTCACCTTCTTAAGATGTAATTGTACTCACATTATCGTCTAAGTATTATCGAATGTAATCCAAAACACTTCAAGTTATATTGATAGAAAACTTGCTCACCAAGTAAAGCTTGTTGGAGTTCTAAGTTACGTATTTGAAGAGTTGAAATGACCAAGCTATAATAAGTGTGAATGGCTTTGATCGGGAATTCATTCATTCTAACATTCGACAATATAAGCTTTAATCTTATAATCTAAGTACACGTATTCTCTTATAGTCAAAGGGTTCGGTCAATTGTTGTAGAATAACTCCATTAGTAGCATTGATTTCACCTTCTTAAGATGTAATTGTACTCACATTATCGTCTAAGTATTATCGAATGTAATCCAAAACACTTCAAGTTATATTGATAGAAAACTTGCTCACCAAGTAAAGCTTGTTGGAGTTCTAAGTTACGTATTTGAAGAGTTGAAATGACCAAGCTATAATAAGTGTGAATGGCTTTGATCGGGAATTCATTCATTCTAACATTCGACAATATAAGCTTTAATCTTATAATCTAAGTACACGTATTCTCTTATAGTCAAAGGGTTCGGTCAATTGTTGTAGAATAACTCCATTAGTAGCATTGATTTCACCTTCTTAAGATGTAATTGTACTCACATTATCGTCTAAGTATTATCGAATGTAATCCAAAACACTTCAAGTTATATTGATAGAAAACTTGCTCACCAAGTAAAGCTTGTTGGAGTTCTAAGTTACGTATTTGAAGAGTTGAAATGACCAAGCTATAATAAGTGTGAATGGCTTTGATCGGGAATTCATTCATTCTAACATTCGACAATATAAGCTTTAATCTTATAATCTAAGTACACGTATTCTCTTAAAGTCAAAGGGTTCGGTCAATTGTTGTAGAATAACTCCATTAGTAGCATTGATTTCACCTTCTTAAGATGTAATTGTACTCACATTATCGTCTAAGTATTATCGAATGTAATCCAAAACACTTCGAGTTATATTGATAGAAAACTTGCTCACCAAGTAAAGCTTGTTGGAGTTCTAAGTTACGTATTTGAAGAGTTGAAATGACCAAGCTATAATAAGTGTGAATGGCTTTGATCGGGAATTCATTCATTCTAACATTCGACAATATAAGCTTTAATCTTATAATCTAAGTACACGTATTCTCTTAAAGTCAAAGGGTTCGGTCAATTGTTGTAGAATAACTCCATTAGTAGCATTGATTTAACCTTCTTAAGATGTAATTGTACTCACATTATCGTCTAAGTATTATCGAATGTAATCCAAAACACTTCGAGTTATATTGATAGAAAACTTGCTCACCAAGTAAAGCTTGTTGGAGTTCTAAGTTACGTATTTGAAGAGTTGAAATGACCAAGCTATAATAAGTGTGAATGGCTTTGATCGGGAATTCATTCATTCTAACATTCGACAATATAAGCTTTAATCTTATAATCTAAGTACACGTATTCTCTTAAAGTCAAAGGGTTCGGTCAATTCTTGTAGAATAACTCCATTAGTAGCATTGATTTCACCTTCTTAAGAATTAACTCCATTAGTAGCATTGATTTCACCTTCTTAAGATGTAATTGTACTCACATTATCGTCTAAGTATTATCGAATGTAATCCAAAACACTTCAAGTTATATTGATAGAAAACTTGCTCACCAAGTAAAGCTTGTTGGAGTTCTAAGTTACGTATTTGAAGAGTTGAAATGACCAAGCTATAATAAGTGTGAATGGCTTTGATCGGGAATTCATTCATTCTAACATTCGATAATATAAGCTTTAATCTTATAATCTAAGTACACGTATTCTCTTATAGTCAAAGGGTTCGGTCAATTGTTGTAGAATAACTCCATTAGTAGCATTGATTTCACCTTCTTAAGATGTAATTGTACTCACATTATCGTCTAAGTATTATCGAATGTAATCCAAAACACTTCAAGTTATATTGATAGAAAACTTGCTCACCAAGTAAAGCTTGTTGGAGTTCTAAGTTACGTATTTGAAGAGTTGAAATGACCAAGCTATAATAAGTGTGAATGGCTTTGATCGGGAATTCATTCATTCTAACATTCGATAATATAAGCTTTAATCTATAATCTAAGTACACGTATTCTCTTATAGTCAAAGGGTTCGGTCAATTGTTGTAGAATAACTCCATTAGTAGCATTGATTTCACCTTCTTAAGATGTAATTGTACTCACATTATCGTCTAAGTATTATCGAATGTAATCCAAAACACTTCAAGTTATATTGATAGAAAACTTGCTCACCAAGTAAAGCTTGTTGGAGTTCTAAGTTACGTATTTGAAGAGTTGAAATGACCAAGCTATAATAAGTGTGAATGGCTTTGATCGGGAATTCATTCATTCTAACATTCGATAATATAAGCTTTAATCTATAATCTAAGTACACGTATTCTCTTATAGTCAAAGGGTTCGGTCAATTGTTGTAGAATAACTCCATTAGTAGCATTGATTTCACCTTCTTAAGATGTAATTGTACTCACATTATCGTCTAAGTATTATCGAATGTAATCCAAAACACTTCAAGTTATATTGATAGAAAACTTGCTCACCAAGTAAAGCTTGTTGGAGTTCTAAGTTACGTATTTGAAGAGTTGAAATGACCAAGCTATAATAAGTGTGAATGGCTTTGATCGGGAATTCATTCATTCTAACATTCGACAATATAAGCTTTCATCTTATAATCTAAGTACACGTATTCTCTTAAAGTCAAAGGGTTCGGTCAATTGTTGTAGAATAACTCCATTAGTAGCATTGATTTAACCTTCTTAAGATGTAATTGTACTCACATTATCGTCTAAGTATTATCGAATGTAATCCAAAACACTTCGAGTTATATTGATAGAAAACTTGCTCACCAAGTAAAGCTTGTTGGAGTTCTAAGTTACGTATTTGAAGAGTTGAAATGACCAAGCTATAATAAGTGTGAATGGCTTTGATCGGGAATTCATTCATTCTAACATTCGACAATATAAGCTTTAATCTTATAATCTAAGTACACGTATTCTCTTAAAGTCAAAGGGTTCGGTCAATTGTTGTAGAATAACTCCATTAGTAGCATTGATTTCACCTTCTTAAGATGTAATTGTACTCACATTATCGTCTAAGTATTATCGAATGTAATCCAAAACACTTCGAGTTATATTGATAGAAAACTTGCTCACCAAGTAAAGCTTGTTGGAGTTCTAAGTTACGTATTTGAAGAGTTGAAATGACCAAGCTATAATAAGTGTGAATGGCTTTGATCGGGAATTCATTCATTCTAACATTCGACAATATAAGCTTTAATCTTATAATCTAAGTACACGTATTCTCTTAAAGTCAAAGGGTTCGGTCAATTGTTGTAGAATAACTCCATTAGTAGCATTGATTTCACCTTCTTAAGATGTAATTGTACTCACATTATCGTCTAAGTATTATCGAATGTAATCCAAAACACTTCAAGTTATATTGATAGAAAACTTGCTCACCAAGTAAAGCTTGTTGGAGTTCTAAGTTACGTATTTGAAGAGTTGAAATGACCAAGCTATAATAAGTGTGAATGGCTTTGATCGGGAATTCATTCATTCTAACATTCGATAATATAAGCTTTAATCTTATAATCTAAGTACACGTATTCTCTTATAGTCAAAGGGTTCGGTCAATTGTTGTAGAATAACTCCATTAGTAGCATTGATTTCACCTTCTTAAGATGTAATTGTACTCACATTATCGTCTAAGTATTATCGAATGTAATCCAAAACACTTCAAGTTATATTGATAGAAAACTTGCTCACCAAGTAAAGCTTGTTGGAGTTCTAAGTTACGTATTTGAAGAGTTGAAATGACCAAGCTATAATAAGTGTGAATGGCTTTGATCGGGAATTCATTCATTCTAACATTCGACAATATAAGCTTTCATCTTATAATCTAAGTACACGTATTCTCTTAAAGTCAAAGGGTTCGGTCAATTCTTGTAGAATAACTCCATTAGTAGCATTGATTTAACCTTCTTAAGATGTAATTGTACTCACATTATCGTCTAAGTATTATCGAATGTAATCCAAAACACTTCGAGTTATATTGATAGAAAACTTGCTCACCAAGTAAAGCTTGTTGGAGTTCTAAGTTACGTATTTGAAGAGTTGAAATGACCAAGCTATAATAAGTGTGAATGGCTTTGATCGGGAATTCATTCATTTTAACATTCGACAATATAAGCTTTAATCTTATAATCTAAGTACACGTATTCTCCTAAAGTCAAAGGGTTCGGTAATTATTGTAGAATAACTCCATTAGTAGCATTGATTTCACCTTCTTAAGATGTAATTGTACTCACATTATCGTCTAAGTATTATTGAATGTAATCCAAAACACTTCGAGTTATATTGATAGAAAACTTGCTCACCAAGTAAAGTTTGTTAGAGTTCTAAGTTACGTATTTGAAGAGTTGAATTGACCAAGCTATAATAAGTGTGAATGGCTTTGATAGGGAATTCATTCATTCTAACATTCGACAATATAAGCTTTAATCTTATAATCTAAGTACACGTATTCTCTTAAAGTCAAAGGATTCGGTCAATTCTTGTAGAATAACTCCATTAGCAGCATTGATTTCACCATCTTAAGATGTAATTGTACTCACATTATTATATAAGTATTATCCAAAATACTTCGAGTTATATTGATAGAAAACTTGCTCACCAAGTAAAGCTTGTTGGAGTTCTAAGTTACGTATTTGAAGAGTTGAAATGACCAAGCTATAATAAGTGTGAATGGCTTTGATCGGGAATTCATTCATTCTAACATTCGATAATATAAGCTTTAATCTTATAATCTAAGTACACGTATTCTCTTATAGTCAAAGGGTTCGGTCAATTGTTGTAGAATAACTCCATTAGTAGCATTGATTTCACCTTCTTAAGATGTAATTGTACTCACATTATCGTCTAAGTATTATCGAATGTAATCCAAAACACTTCAAGTTATATTGATAGAAAACTTGCTCACCAAGTAAAGCTTGTTGGAGTTCTAAGTTACGTATTTGAAGAGTTGAAATGACCAAGCTATAATAAGTGTGAATGGCTTTGATCGGGAATTCATTCATTCTAACATTCGATAATATAAGCTTTAATCTTATAATCTAAGTACACGTATTCTCTTATAGTCAAAGGGTTCGGTCAATTGTTGTAGAATAACTCCATTAGTAGCATTGATTTCACCTTCTTAAGATGTAATTGTACTCACATTATCGTCTAAGTATTATCGAATGTAATCCAAAACACTTCAAGTTATATTGATAGAAAACTTGCTCACCAAGTAAAGCTTGTTGGAGTTCTAAGTTACGTATTTGAAGAGTTGAAATGACCAAGCTATAATAAGTGTGAATGGCTTTGATCGGGAATTCATTCATTCTAACATTCGACAATATAAGCTTTAATCTTATAATCTAAGTACACGTATTCTCTTATAGTCAAAGGGTTCGGTCAATTGTTGTAGAATAACTCCATTAGTAGCATTGATTTCACCTTCTTAAGATGTAATTGTACTCACATTATCGTCTAAGTATTATCGAATGTAATCCAAAACACTTCAAGTTATATTGATAGAAAACTTGCTCACCAAGTAAAGCTTGTTGGAGTTCTAAGTTACGTATTTGAAGAGTTGAAATGACCAAGCTATAATAAGTGTGAATGGCTTTGATCGGGAATTCATTCATTCTAACATTCGACAATATAAGCTTTAATCTTATAATCTAAGTACACGTATTCTCTTAAAGTCAAAGGGTTCGGTCAATTGTTGTAGAATAACTCCATTAGTAGCATTGATTTCACCTTCTTAAGATGTAATTGTACTCACATTATCGTCTAAGTATTATCGAATGTAATCCAAAACACTTCGAGTTATATTGATAGAAAACTTGCTCACCAAGTAAAGCTTGTTGGAGTTCTAAGTTACGTATTTGAAGAGTTGAAATGACCAAGCTATAATAAGTGTGAATGGCTTTGATCGGGAATTCATTCATTCTAACATTCGACAATATAAGCTTTAATCTTATAATCTAAGTACACGTATTCTCTTAAAGTCAAAGGGTTCGGTCAATTGTTGTAGAATAACTCCATTAGTAGCATTGATTTCACCTTCTTAAGATGTAATTGTACTCACATTATCGTCTAAGTATTATCGAATGTAATCCAAAACACTTCAAGTTATATTGATAGAAAACTTGCTCACCAAGTAAAGCTTGTTGGAGTTCTAAGTTACGTATTTGAAGAGTTGAAATGACCAAGCTATAATAAGTGTGAATGGCTTTGATCGGGAATTCATTCATTCTAACATTCGACAATATAAGCTTTAATCTTATAATCTAAGTACACGTATTCTCTTATAGTCAAAGGGTTCGGTCAATTGTTGTAGAATAACTCCATTAGTAGCATTGATTTCACCTTCTTAAGATGTAATTGTACTCACATTATCGTCTAAGTATTATCGAATGTAATCCAAAACACTTCAAGTTATATTGATAGAAAACTTGCTCACCAAGTAAAGCTTGTTGGAGTTCTAAGTTACGTATTTGAAGAGTTGAAATGACCAAGCTATAATAAGTGTGAATGGCTTTGATCGGGAATTCATTCATTCTAACATTCGACAATATAAGCTTTCATCTTATAATCTAAGTACACGTATTCTCTTAAAGTCAAAGGGTTCGGTCAATTGTTGTAGAATAACTCCATTAGTAGCATTGATTTCACCTTCTTAAGATGTAATTGTACTCACATTATCGTCTAAGTATTATCGAATGTAATCCAAAACACTTCGAGTTATATTGATAGAAAACTTGCTCACCAAGTAAAGCTTGTTGGAGTTCTAAGTTACGTATTTGAAGAGTTGAAATGACCAAGCTATAATAAGTGTGAATGGCTTTGATCGGGAATTCATTCATTCTAACATTCGACAATATAAGCTTTAATCTTATAATCTAAGTACACGTATTCTCTTAAAGTCAAAGGGTTCGGTCAATTGTTGTAGAATAACTCCATTAGTAGCATTGATTTCACCTTCTTAAGATGTAATTGTACTCACATTATCGTCTAAGTATTATCGAATGTAATCCAAAACACTTCGAGTTATATTGATAGAAAACTTGCTCACCAAGTAAAGCTTGTTAGAGTTCTAAGTTACGTATTTGAAGAGTTGAATTGACCAAGCTATAATAAGTGTGAATGGCTTTGATCGGGAATTCATTCATTCTAACATTCGACAATATAAGCTTTAATCTTATAATCTAAGTACACGTATTCTCTTAAAGTCAAAGGATTCGGTCAATTCTTGTAGAATAACTCCATTAGCAGCATTGATTTCACCTTCTTAAGATGTAATTGTACTCACATTATCTAGTATAAGTATTAATCCAAAATACTTCGAGTTATATTGATAGAAAACTTGCTCACCAAGTAAAGCTTGTTGGAGTTCTAAGTTACGTATTTGAAGAGTTGAAATGACCAAGCTATAATAAGTGTGAATGGCTTTGATCGGGAATTCATTCATTCTAACATTCGATAATATAAGCTTTAATCTTATAATCTAAGTACACGTATTCTCTTATAGTCAAAGGGTTCGGTCAATTGTTGTAGAATAACTCCATTAGTAGCATTGATTTCACCTTCTTAAGATGTAATTGTACTCACATTATCGTCTAAGTATTATCGAATGTAATCCAAAACACTTCAAGTTATATTGATAGAAAACTTGCTCACCAAGTAAAGCTTGTTGGAGTTCTAAGTTACGTATTTGAAGAGTTGAAATGACCAAGCTATAATAAGTGTGAATGGCTTTGATCGGGAATTCATTCATTCTAACATTCGATAATATAAGCTTTAATCTTATAATCTAAGTACACGTATTCTCTTATAGTCAAAGGGTTCGGTCAATTGTTGTAGAATAACTCCATTAGTAGCATTGATTTCACCTTCTTAAGATGTAATTGTACTCACATTATCGTCTAAGTATTATCGAATGTAATCCAAAACACTTCAAGTTATATTGATAGAAAACTTGCTCACCAAGTAAAGCTTGTTGGAGTTCTAAGTTACGTATTTGAAGAGTTGAAATGACCAAGCTATAATAAGTGTGAATGGCTTTGATCGGGAATTCATTCATTCTAACATTCGATAATATAAGCTTTAATCTTATAATCTAAGTACACGTATTCTCTTATAGTCAAAGGGTTCGGTCAATTGTTGTAGAATAACTCCATTAGTAGCATTGATTTCACCTTCTTAAGATGTAATTGTACTCACATTATCGTCTAAGTATTATCGAATGTAATCCAAAACACTTCAAGTTATATTGATAGAAAACTTGCTCACCAAGTAAAGCTTGTTGGAGTTCTAAGTTACGTATTTGAAGAGTTGAAATGACCAAGCTATAATAAGTGTGAATGGCTTTGATCGGGAATTCATTCATTCTAACATTCGACAATATAAGCTTTAATCTTATAATCTAAGTACACGTATTCTCTTAAAGTCAAAGGGTTCGGTCAATTGTTGTAGAATAACTCCATTAGTAGCATTGATTTCACCTTCTTAAGATGTAATTGTACTCACATTATCGTCTAAGTATTATCGAATGTAATCCAAAACACTTCGAGTTATATTGATAGAAAACTTGCTCACCAAGTAAAGCTTGTTGGAGTTCTAAGTTACGTATTTGAAGAGTTGAAATGACCAAGCTATAATAAGTGTGAATGGCTTTGATCGGGAATTCATTCATTCTAACATTCGACAATATAAGCTTTAATCTTATAATCTAAGTACACGTATTCTCTTAAAGTCAAAGGGTTCGGTCAATTCTTGTAGAATAACTCCATTAGTAGCATTGATTTAACCTTCTTAAGATGTAATTGTACTCACATTATCGTCTAAGTATTATCGAATGTAATCCAAAACACTTCGAGTTATATTGATAGAAAACTTGCTCACCAAGTAAAGCTTGTTGGAGTTCTAAGTTACGTATTTGAAGAGTTGAAATGACCAAGCTATAATAAGTGTGAATGGCTTTGATCGGGAATTCATTCATTCTAACATTCGACAATATAAGCTTTAATCTTATAATCTAAGTACACGTATTCTCTAAAGTCAAAGGGTTCGGTCAATTGTTGTAGAATAACTCCATTAGTAGCATTGATTTCACCTTCTTAAGATGTAATTGTACTCACATTATCGTCTAAGTATTATTGAATGTAATCCAAAACACTTCGAGTTATATTGATAGAAAACTTGCTCACCAAGTAAAGCTTGTTAGAGTTCTAAGTTACGTATTTGAAGAGTTGAATTGACCAAGCTATAATAAGTGTGAATGGCTTTGATAGGGAATTCATTCATTCTAACATTCGACAATATAAGCTTTAATCTTATAATCTAAGTACACGTATTCTCTTAAAGTCAAAGGGTTCGGTCAATTCTTGTAGAATAACTCCATTAGTAGCATTGATTTCACCTTCTTAAGATGTAATTGTACTCACATTATCGTCTAAGTATTATCGAATGTAATCCAAAACACTTCGAGTTATATTGATAGAAAACTTGCTCACCAAGTAAAGCTTGTTGGAGTTCTAAGTTACGTATTTGAAGAGTTGAAATGACCAAGCTATAATAAGTGTGAATGGCTTTGATCGGGAATTCATTCATTCTAACATTCGATAATATAAGCTTTAATCTTATAATCTAAGTACACGTATTCTCTTATAGTCAAAGGGTTCGGTCAATTGTTGTAGAATAACTCCATTAGTAGCATTGATTTCACCTTCTTAAGATGTAATTGTACTCACATTATCGTCTAAGTATTATCGAATGTAATCCAAAACACTTCAAGTTATATTGATAGAAAACTTGCTCACCAAGTAAAGCTTGTTGGAGTTCTAAGTTACGTATTTGAAGAGTTGAAATGACCAAGCTATAATAAGTGTGAATGGCTTTGATCGGGAATTCATTCATTCTAACATTCGATAATATAAGCTTTAATCTTATAATCTAAGTACACGTATTCTCTTATAGTCAAAGGGTTCGGTCAATTGTTGTAGAATAACTCCATTAGTAGCATTGATTTCACCTTCTTAAGATGTAATTGTACTCACATTATCGTCTAAGTATTATCGAATGTAATCCAAAACACTTCAAGTTATATTGATAGAAAACTTGCTCACCAAGTAAAGCTTGTTGGAGTTCTAAGTTACGTATTTGAAGAGTTGAAATGACCAAGCTATAATAAGTGTGAATGGCTTTGATCGGGAATTCATTCATTCTAACATTCGATAATATAAGCTTTAATCTATAATCTAAGTACACGTATTCTCTTATAGTCAAAGGGTTCGGTCAATTGTTGTAGAATAACTCCATTAGTAGCATTGATTTCACCTTCTTAAGATGTAATTGTACTCACATTATCGTCTAAGTATTATCGAATGTAATCCAAAACACTTCAAGTTATATTGATAGAAAACTTGCTCACCAAGTAAAGCTTGTTGGAGTTCTAAGTTACGTATTTGAAGAGTTGAAATGACCAAGCTATAATAAGTGTGAATGGCTTTGATCGGGAATTCATTCATTCTAACATTCGACAATATAAGCTTTAATCTTATAATCTAAGTACACGTATTCTCTTAAAGTCAAAGGGTTCGGTCAATTGTTGTAGAATAACTCCATTAGTAGCATTGATTTCACCTTCTTAAGATGTAATTGTACTCACATTATCGTCTAAGTATTATCGAATGTAATCCAAAACACTTCGAGTTATATTGATAGAAAACTTGCTCACCAAGTAAAGCTTGTTGGAGTTCTAAGTTACGTATTTGAAGAGTTGAAATGACCAAGCTATAATAAGTGTGAATGGCTTTGATCGGGAATTCATTCATTCTAACATTCGACAATATAAGCTTTAATCTTATAATCTAAGTACACGTATTCTCTTAAAGTCAAAGGGTTCGGTCAATTGTTGTAGAATAACTCCATTAGTAGCATTGATTTCACCTTCTTAAGATGTAATTGTACTCACATTATCGTCTAAGTATTATCGAATGTAATCCAAAACACTTCGAGTTATATTGATAGAAAACTTGCTCACCAAGTAAAGCTTGTTGGAGTTCTAAGTTACGTATTTGAAGAGTTGAAATGACCAAGCTATAATAAGTGTGAATGGCTTTGATCGGGAATTCATTCATTCTAACATTCGACAATATAAGCTTTAATCTTATAATCTAAGTACACGTATTCTCTTAAAGTCAAAGGGTTCGGTCAATTGTTGTAGAATAACTCCATTAGTAGCATTGATTTCACCTTCTTAAGATGTAATTGTACTCACATTATCGTCTAAGTATTATCGAATATAATCCAAAACACTTCGAGTTATATTGATAGAAAACTTGCTCACCAAGTAAAGCTTGTTGGAGTTCTAAGTTACGTATTTGAAGAATAACTCCATTAGTAGCATTGATTTAACCTTCTTAAGATGTAATTGTACTCACATTATTATATAAGTATTATCCAAAATACTTCGAGTTATATTGATAGAAAACTTGCTCACCAAGTAAAGCTTGTTGGAGTTCTAAGTTACGTATTTGAAGAGTTGAAATGACCAAGCTATAATAAGTGTGAATGGCTTTGATCGGGAATTCATTCATTCTAACATTCGATAATATAAGCTTTAATCTTATAATCTAAGTACACGTATTCTCTTATAGTCAAAGGGTTCGGTCAATTCTTGTAGTATAACTCCATTAGTAGCATTGATTTAACCTTCTTAAGATGTAATTGTACTCACATTATCGTCTATGTATTATCGAATATAATCCAAAACTTTTTGAGTTATATTGATAGAAAACTTGCTCACCAAGTAAAGCTTGTTGGAGTTCTAAATTACGTATTTGAAGAGTTGAAATGACCAAGCTATAATAAGTGTGAATGGCTTTGATCGGGAATTCATTCATTCTAACATTCGACAATATAAGCTTTAATCTTATAATCTAAGTACACGTATTCTCTTAAAGTCAAAGGGTTCGGTCAATTCTTGTAGTATAACTCCATTAGTAGCATTGATTTCATCTTCTTAAGATGTAATTGTACTCACATTATCATCTAAGTATTATCGAATGTAATCGAAAACACTTCGAGTTATATTGATAGAAAACATGCTCACCAAGTAAAGCTTGTTGGAGTTCTAAGTTACGTATTTGAAGAATAACTCCATTAGTAGCATTGATTTAACCTTCTTAAGATGTAATTGTACTCACATTATCGTCTAAGTATTATCGAATGTAATCCAAAACACTTCAAGTTATATTGATAGAAAACTTGCTCACCAAGTAAAGCTTGTTGGAGTTCTAAGTTACGTATTTGAAGAGTTGAAATGACCAAGCTATAATAAGTGTGAATGGCTTTGATCGGGAATTCATTCATTCTAACATTCGACAATATAAGCTTTAATCTTATAATCTAAGTACACGTATTCTCTTAAAGTCAAAGGGTTCGGTCAATTGTTGTAGAATAACTCCATTAGTAGCATTGATTTCACCTTCTTAAGATGTAATTGTACTCACATTATCGTCTAAGTATTATCGAATGTAATCCAAAACACTTCAAGTTATATTGATAGAAAACTTGCTCACCAAGTAAAGCTTGTTGGAGTTCTAAGTTACGTATTTGAAGAGTTGAAATGACCAAGCTATAATAAGTGTGAATGGCTTTGATCGGGAATTCATTCATTCTAACATTCGACAATATAAGCTTTAATCTTATAATCTAAGTACACGTATTCTCTTATAGTCAAAGGGTTCGGTCAATTGTTGTAGAATAACTCCATTAGTAGCATTGATTTCACCTTCTTAAGATGTAATTGTACTCACATTATCGTCTAAGTATTATCGAATGTAATCCAAAACACTTCAAGTTATATTGATAGAAAACTTGCTCACCAAGTAAAGCTTGTTGGAGTTCTAAGTTACGTATTTGAAGAGTTGAAATGACCAAGCTATAATAAGTGTGAATGGCTTTGATCGGGAATTCATTCATTCTAACATTCGACAATATAAGCTTTCATCTTATAATCTAAGTACACGTATTCTCTTAAAGTCAAAGGGTTCGGTCAATTCTTGTAGAATAACTCCATTAGTAGCATTGATTTAACCTTCTTAAGATGTAATTGTACTCACATTATCGTCTAAGTATTATCGAATGTAATCCAAAACACTTCGAGTTATATTGATAGAAAACTTGCTCACCAAGTAAAGCTTGTTGGAGTTCTAAGTTTCGTATTTGAAGAGTTGAAATGACCAAGCTATAATAAGTGTGAATGGCTTTGATCGGGAATTCATTCATTCTAACATTCGACAATATAAGCTTTAATCTTATAATCTAAGTACACGTATTCTCTAAAGTCAAAGGGTTCGGTTAATTATTGTAGAATAACTCCATTAGTAGCATTGATTTCACCTTCTTAAGATGTAATTGTACTCACATTATCGTCTAAGTATTATTGAATGTAATCCAAAACACTTCGAGTTATATTGATAGAAAACTTGCTCACCAAGTAAAGTTTGTTAGAGTTCTAAGTTACGTATTTGAAGAGTTGAATTGACCAAGCTATAATAAGTGTGAATGGCTTTGATAGGGAATTCATTCATTCTAACATTCGACAATATAAGCTTTAATCTTATAATCTAAGTACACGTATTCTCTTAAAGTCAAAGGATTCGGTCAATTCTTGTAGAATAACTCCATTAGCAGCATTGATTTCACCATCTTAAGATGTAATTGTACTCACATTATTATATAAGTATTATCCAAAATACTTCGAGTTATATTGATAGAAAACTTGCTCACCAAGTAAAGCTTGTTGGAGTTCTAAGTTACGTATTTGAAGAGTTGAAATGACCAAGCTATAATAAGTGTGAATGGCTTTGATCGGGAATTCATTCATTCTAACATTCGATAATATAAGCTTTAATCTTATAATCTAAGTACACGTATTCTCTTATAGTCAAAGGGTTCGGTCAATTGTTGTAGAATAACTCCATTAGTAGCATTGATTTCACCTTCTTAAGATGTAATTGTACTCACATTATCGTCTAAGTATTATCGAATGTAATCCAAAACACTTCAAGTTATATTGATAGAAAACTTGCTCACCAAGTAAAGCTTGTTGGAGTTCTAAGTTACGTATTTGAAGAGTTGAAATGACCAAGCTATAATAAGTGTGAATGGCTTTGATCGGGAATTCATTCATTCTAACATTCGACAATATAAGCTTTAATCTTATAATCTAAGTACACGTATTCTCTTATAGTCAAAGGGTTCGGTCAATTGTTGTAGAATAACTCCATTAGTAGCATTGATTTCACCTTCTTAAGATGTAATTGTACTCACATTATCGTCTAAGTATTATCGAATGTAATCCAAAACACTTCAAGTTATATTGATAGAAAACTTGCTCACCAAGTAAAGCTTGTTGGAGTTCTAAGTTACGTATTTGAAGAGTTGAAATGACCAAGCTATAATAAGTGTGAATGGCTTTGATCGGGAATTCATTCATTCTAACATTCGACAATATAAGCTTTAATCTTATAATCTAAGTACACGTATTCTCTTATAGTCAAAGGGTTCGGTCAATTGTTGTAGAATAACTCCATTAGTAGCATTGATTTCACCTTCTTAAGATGTAATTGTACTCACATTATCGTCTAAGTATTATCGAATGTAATCCAAAACACTTCGAGTTATATTGATAGAAAACTTGCTCACCAAGTAAAGCTTGTTGGAGTTCTAAGTTACGTATTTGAAGAGTTGAAATGACCAAGCTATAATAAGTGTGAATGGCTTTGATCGGGAATTCATTCATTCTAACATTCGACAATATAAGCTTTCATCTTATAATCTAAGTACACGTATTCTCTTAAAGTCAAAGGGTTCGGTCAATTGTTGTAGAATAACTCCATTAGTAGCATTGATTTAACCTTCTTAAGATGTAATTGTACTCACATTATCGTCTAAGTATTATCGAATGTAATCCAAAACACTTCGAGTTATATTGATAGAAAACTTGCTCACCAAGTAAAGCTTGTTGGAGTTCTAAGTTACGTATTTGAAGAGTTGAAATGACCAAGCTATAATAAGTGTGAATGGCTTTGATCGGGAATTCATTCATTCTAACATTCGACAATATAAGCTTTAATCTTATAATCTAAGTACACGTATTCTCTTAAAGTCAAAGGGATTCGGTCAATTCTTGTAGAATAACTCATTAGTAGCATTGATTTCACCTTCTTAAGATGTAATTGTACTCACATTATCGTCTAAGTATTATCGAATGTAATCCAAAACACTTCGAGTTATATTGATAGAAAACTTGCTCACCAAGTAAAGCTTGTTGGAGTTCTAAGTTATAGAATAACTCCATTAGTAGCATTGATTTCACCTTCTTAAGATGTAATTGTACTCACATTATTATATAAGTATTATCCAAAATACTTCGAGTTATATTGATAGAAAACTTGCTCACCAAGTAAAGCTTGTTGGAGTTCTAAGTTACGTATTTGAAGAGTTGAAATGACCAAGCTATAATAAGTGTGAATGGCTTTGATCGGGAATTCATTCATTCTAACATTCGATAATATAAGCTTTAATCTTATAATCTAAGTACACGTATTCTCTTATAGTCAAAGGGTTCGGTCAATTCTTGTAGAATAACTCCATTAGTAGCATTGATTTAACCTTCTTAAGATGTAATTGTACTCACATTATCGTCTAAGTATTATCGAATGTAATCCAAAACACTTCGAGTTATATTGATAGAAAACTTGCTCACCAAGTAAAGCTTGTTGGAGTTCTAAGTTACGTATTTGAAGAGTTGAAATGACCAAGCTATAATAAGTGTGAATGGCTTTGATCGGGAATTCATTCATTCTAACATTCGACAATATAAGCTTTAATCTTATAATCTAAGTACACGTATTCTCTTAAAGTCAAAGGGTTCGGTCAATTGTTGTAGAATAACTCCATTAGTAGCATTGATTTCACCTTCTTAAGATGTAATTGTACTCACATTATCGTCTAAGTATTATCGAATGTAATCCAAAACACTTCAAGTTATATTGATAGAAAACTTGCTCACCAAGTAAAGCTTGTTGGAGTTCTAAGTTACGTATTTGAAGAGTTGAAATGACCAAGCTATAATAAGTGTGAATGGCTTTGATCGGGAATTCATTCATTCTAACATTCGACAATATAAGCTTTAATCTTATAATCTAAGTACACGTATTCTCTTAAAGTCAAAGGGTTCGGTCAATTGTTGTAGAATAACTCCATTAGTAGCATTGATTTCACCTTCTTAAGATGTAATTGTACTCACATTATCGTCTAAGTATTATCGAATGTAATCCAAAACACTTCAAGTTATATTGATAGAAAACTTGCTCACCAAGTAAAGCTTGTTGGAGTTCTAAGTTACGTATTTGAAGAGTTGAAATGACCAAGCTATAATAAGTGTGAATGGCTTTGATCGGGAATTCATTCATTCTAACATTCGACAATATAAGCTTTAATCTTATAATCTAAGTACACGTATTCTCTTATAGTCAAAGGGTTCGGTCAATTGTTGTAGAATAACTCCATTAGTAGCATTGATTTCACCTTCTTAAGATGTAATTGTACTCACATTATCGTCTAAGTATTATCGAATGTAATCCAAAACACTTCAAGTTATATTGATAGAAAACTTGCTCACCAAGTAAAGCTTGTTGGAGTTCTAAGTTACGTATTTGAAGAGTTGAAATGACCAAGCTATAATAAGTGTGAATGGCTTTGATCGGGAATTCATTCATTCTAACATTCGACAATATAAGCTTTAATCTTATAATCTAAGTACACGTATTCTCTTAAAGTCAAAGGGTTCGGTCAATTCTTGTAGAATAACTCCATTAGTAGCATTGATTTCACCTTCTTAAGATGTAATTGTACTCACATTATCGTCTAAGTATTATCGAATGTAATCCAAAACACTTCGAGTTATATTGATAGAAAACTTGCTCACCAAGTAAAGCTTGTTGGAGTTCTAAGTTACGTATTTGAAGAGTTGAAATGACCAAGCTATAATAAGTGTGAATGGCTTTGATCGGGAATTCATTCATTCTAACATTCGACAATATAAGCTTTAATCTTATAATCTAAGTACACGTATTCTCCTAAAGTCAAAGGGTTCGGTCAATTATTGTAGAATAACTCCATTAGTAGCATTGATTTCACCTTCTTAAGATGTAATTGTACTCACATTATCGTCTAAGTATTATTGAATGTAATCCAAAACACTTCGAGTTATATTGATAGAAAACTTGCTCACCAAGTAAAGTTTGTTAGAGTTCTAAGTTACGTATTTGAAGAGTTGAATTGACCAAGCTATAATAAGTGTGAATGGCTTTGATAGGGAATTCATTCATTCTAACATTCGACAATATAAGCTTTAATCTTATAATCTAAGTACACGTATTCTCTTAAAGTCAAAGGGTTCGGTCAATTCTTGTAGAATAACTCCATTAGTAGCATTGATTTAACCTTCTTAAGATGTAATTGTACTCACATTATCGTCTAAGTATTATCGAATGTAATCCAAAACACTTCGAGTTATATTGATAGAAAACTTGCTCACCAAGTAAAGCTTGTTGGAGTTCTAAGTTACGTATTTGAAGAGTTGAAATGACCAAGCTATAATAAGTGTGAATGGCTTTGATCGGGAATTCATTCATTCTAACATTCGACAATATAAGCTTTAATCTTATAATCTAAGTACACGTATTCTCTTAAAGTCAAAGGGTTCGGTCAATTCTTGTAGTATAACTCCATTAGTAGCATTGATTTCATCATCTTAAGATGTAATTGTACTCACATTATCATCTAAGTATTATCGAATGTAATCGAAAACACTTCGAGTTATATTGATAGAAAACATGCTCACCAAGTAAAGCTTGTTGGAGTTCTAAGTTACGTATTTGAAGAATAACTCCATTAGTAGCATTGATTTAACCTTCTTAAGATGTAATTGTACTCACATTATCGTCTAAGTATTATCGAATGTAATCCAAAACACTTCAAGTTATATTGATAGAAAACTTGCTCACCAAGTAAAGCTTGTTGGAGTTCTAAGTTACGTATTTGAAGAGTTGAAATGACCAAGCTATAATAAGTGTGAATGGCTTTGATCGGGAATTCATTCATTCTAACATTCGACAATATAAGCTTTAATCTTATAATCTAAGTACACGTATTCTCTTATAGTCAAAGGGTTCGGTCAATTGTTGTAGAATAACTCCATTAGTAGCATTGATTTCACCTTCTTAAGATGTAATTGTACTCACATTATCGTCTAAGTATTATCGAATGTAATCCAAAACACTTCAAGTTATATTGATAGAAAACTTGCTCACCAAGTAAAGCTTGTTGGAGTTCTAAGTTACGTATTTGAAGAGTTGAAATGACCAAGCTATAATAAGTGTGAATGGCTTTGATCGGGAATTCATTCATTCTAACATTCGACAATATAAGCTTTAATCTTATAATCTAAGTACACGTATTCTCTTAAAGTCAAAGGGTTCGGTCAATTGTTGTAGAATAACTCCATTAGTAGCATTGATTTCACCTTCTTAAGATGTAATTGTACTCACATTATCGTCTAAGTATTATCGAATGTAATCCAAAACACTTCGAGTTATATTGATAGAAAACTTGCTCACCAAGTAAAGCTTGTTGGAGTTCTAAGTTACGTATTTGAAGAGTTGAAATGACCAAGCTATAATAAGTGTGAATGGCTTTGATCGGGAATTCATTCATTCTAACATTCGACAATATAAGCTTTAATCTTATAATCTAAGTACACGTATTCTCTTAAAGTCAAAGGGTTCGGTCAATTGTTGTAGAATAACTCCATTAGTAGCATTGATTTCACCTTCTTAAGATGTAATTGTACTCACATTATCGTCTAAGTATTATCGAATGTAATCCAAAACACTTCGAGTTATATTGATAGAAAACTTGCTCACCAAGTAAAGCTTGTTGGAGTTCTAAGTTACGTATTTGAAGAGTTGAAATGACCAAGCTATAATAAGTGTGAATGGCTTTGATCGGGAATTCATTCATTCTAACATTCGACAATATAAGCTTTAATCTTATAATCTAAGTACACGTATTCTCTTATAGTCAAAGGGTTCGGTCAATTGTTGTAGAATAACTCCATTAGTAGCATTGATTTCACCTTCTTAAGATGTAATTGTACTCACATTATCGTCTAAGTATTATCGAATGTAATCCAAAACACTTCGAGTTATATTGATAGAAAACTTGCTCACCAAGTAAAGCTTGTTGGAGTTCTAAGTTACGTATTTGAAGAGTTGAAATGACCAAGCTATAATAAGTGTGAATGGCTTTGATCGGGAATTCATTCATTCTAACATTCGACAATATAAGCTTTAATCTTATAATCTAAGTACACGTATTCTCTTAAAGTCAAAGGGTTCGGTCAATTCTTGTAGAATAACTCCATTAGTAGCATTGATTTCACCTTCTTAAGATGTAATTGTACTCACATTATCATCTAAGTATTATCGAATGTAATCGAAAACACTTCGAGTTATATTGATAGAAAACATGCTCACCAAGTAAAGCTTGTTGGAGTTCTAAGTTACGTATTTGAAGAATAACTCCATTAGTAGCATTGATTTAACCTTCTTAAGATGTAATTGTACTCACATTATCGTCTAAGTATTATCGAATGTAATCCAAAACACTTCAAGTTATATTGATAGAAAACTTGCTCACCAAGTAAAGCTTGTTGGAGTTCTAAGTTACGTATTTGAAGAGTTGAAATGACCAAGCTATAATAAGTGTGAATGGCTTTGATCGGGAATTCATTCATTCTAACATTCGACAATATAAGCTTTCATCTTATAATCTAAGTACACGTATTCTCTTAAAGTCAAAGGGTTCGGTCAATTGTTGTAGAATAAATCCATTAGTAGCATTCATTTAACCTTCTTAAGATGTAATTGTACTCACATTATCATCTAAGTATTATCGAATGTAATCCAAAACACTTCAAGTTATATTGATAGAAAACTTGCTCACCAAGTAAAGCTTGTTGGAGTTCTAAGTTACGTATTTGAAGAGTTGAAATGACCAAGCTATAATAAGTGTGAATGGCTTTGATCGGGAATTCATTCATTCTAACATTCGACAATATAAGCTTTAATCTTATAATCTAAGTACACGTATTCTCTTAAAGTCAAAGGGTTCGGTCAATTGTTGTAGAATAACTCCATTAGTAGCATTGATTTCACCTTCTTAAGATGTAATTGTACTCACATTATCGTCTAAGTATTATCGAATGTAATCCAAAACACTTCGAGTTATATTGATAGAAAACTTGCTCACCAAGTAAAGCTTGTTGGAGTTCTAAGTTACGTATTTGAAATGTTGAAATGACCAAGCTATAATAAGTGTGAATGGCTTTGATCGGGAATTCATTCATTCTAACATTCGACAATATAAGCTTTAATCTTATAATCTAAGTACACGTATTCTCTTAAAGTCAAAGGGTTCGGTCAATTGTTGTAGAATAACTCCATTAGTAGCATTGATTTCACCTTCTTAAGATGTAATTGTACTCACATTATCGTCTAAGTATTATCGAATGTAATCCAAAACACTTCGAGTTATATTGATAGAAAACTTGCTCACCAAGTAAAGCTTGTTGGAGTTCTAAGTTACGTATTTGAAGAGTTGAAATGACCAAGCTATAATAAGTGTGAATGGCTTTGATCGGGAATTCATTCATTCTAACATTCGACAATATAAGCTTTAATCTTATAATCTAAGTACACGTATTCTCTTAAAGTCAAAGGGTTCGGTCAATTCTTGTAGAATAACTCCATTAGTAGCATTGATTTCACCTTCTTAAGATGTAATTGTACTCACATTATCGTCTAAGTATTATCGAATGTAATCCAAAACACTTCGAGTTATATTGATAGAAAACTTGCTCACCAAGTAAAGCTTGTTGGAGTTCTAAGTTACGTATTTGAAGAGTTGAAATGACCAAGCTATAATAAGTGTGAATGGCTTTGATCGGGAATTCATTCATTCTAACATTCGACAATATAAGCTTTAATCTTATAATCTAAGTACACGTATTCTCTTATAGTCAAAGGGTTCGGTCAATTGTTGTAGAATAACTCCATTAGTAGCATTGATTTCACCTTCTTAAGATGTAATTGTACTCACATTATCGTCTAAGTATTATCGAATGTAATCCAAAACACTTCAAGTTATATTGATAGAAAACTTGCTCACCAAGTAAAGCTTGTTGGAGTTCTAAGTTACGTATTTGAAGAGTTGAAATGACCAAGCTATAATAAGTGTGAATGGCTTTGATCGGGAATTCATTCATTCTAACATTCGACAATATAAGCTTTAATCTTATAATCTAAGTACACGTATTCTCTTATAGTCAAAGGGTTCGGTCAATTGTTGTAGAATAACTCCATTAGTAGCATTGATTTCACCTTCTTAAGATGTAATTGTACTCACATTATCGTCTAAGTATTATCGAATGTAATCCAAAACACTTCAAGTTATATTGATAGAAAACTTGCTCACCAAGTAAAGCTTGTTGGAGTTCTAAGTTACGTATTTGAAGAGTTGAAATGACCAAGCTATAATAAGTGTGAATGGCTTTGATCGGGAATTCATTCATTCTAACATTCGACAATATAAGCTTTAATCTTATAATCTAAGTACACGTATTCTCTTAAAGTCAAAGGGTTCGGTCAATTGTTGTAGAATAACTCCATTAGTAGCATTGATTTCACCTTCTTAAGATGTAATTGTACTCACATTATCGTCTAAGTATTATCGAATGTAATCCAAAACACTTCGAGTTATATTGATAGAAAACTTGCTCACCAAGTAAAGCTTGTTGGAGTTCTAAGTTACGTATTTGAAGAGTTGAAATGACCAAGCTATAATAAGTGTGAATGGCTTTGATCGGGAATTCATTCATTCTAACATTCGACAATATAAGCTTTAATCTTATAATCTAAGTACACGTATTCTCTTATAGTCAAAGGGTTCGGTCAATTGTTGTAGAATAACTCCATTAGTAGCATTGATTTCACCTTCTTAAGATGTAATTGTACTCACATTATCGTCTAAGTATTATCGAATGTAATCCAAAACACTTCAAGTTATATTGATAGAAAACTTGCTCACCAAGTAAAGCTTGTTGGAGTTCTAAGTTACGTATTTGAAGAGTTGAAATGACCAAGCTATAATAAGTGTGAATGGCTTTGATCGGGAATTCATTCATTCTAACATTCGACAATATAAGCTTTCATCTTATAATCTAAGTACACGTATTCTCTTAAAGTCAAAGGGTTCGGTCAATTCTTGTAGAATAACTCCATTAGTAGCATTGATTTCACCTTCTTAAGATGTAATTGTACTCACATTATCGTCTAAGTATTATCGAATGTAATCCAAAACACTTCGAGTTATATTGATAGAAAACTTGCTCACCAAGTAAAGCTTGTTGGAGTTCTAAGTTACGTATTTGAAGAGTTGAAATGACCAAGCTATAATAAGTGTGAATGGCTTTGATCGGGAATTCATTCATTCTAACATTCGACAATATAAGCTTTAATCTTATAATCTAAGTACACGTATTCTCTAAAGTCAAAGGGTTCGGTCAATTATTGTAGAATAACTCCATTAGTAGCATTGATTTCACCTTCTTAAGATGTAATTGTACTCACATTATCGTCTAAGTATTATTGAATGTAATCCAAAACACTTCGAGTTATATTGATAGAAAACTTGCTCACCAAGTAAAGTTTGTTAGAGTTCTAAGTTACGTATTTGAAGAGTTGAATTGACCAAGCTATAATAAGTGTGAATGGCTTTGATAGGGAATTCATTCATTCTAACATTCGACAATATAAGCTTTAATCTTATAATCTAAGTACACGTATTCTCTTAAAGTCAAAGGGTTCGGTCAATTCTTGTAGAATAACTCCATTAGTAGCATTGATTTCACCATCTTAAGATGTAATTGTACTCACATTATCGTCTAAGTATATCGAATGTAATCCAAAACACTTCGAGTTATATTGATAGAAAACTTGCTCACCAAGTAAAGCTTGTTGGAGTTCTAAGTTACGTATTTGAAGAGTTGAAATGACCAAGCTATAATAAGTGTGAATGGCTTTGATCGGGAATTCATTCATTCTAACATTCGACAATATAAGCTTTAATCTTATAATCTAAGTACACGTATTCTCTTATAGTCAAAGGGTTCGGTCAATTGTTGTAGAATAACTCCATTAGTAGCATTGATTTCACCTTCTTAAGATGTAATTGTACTCACATTATCGTCTAAGTATTATCGAATGTAATCCAAAACACTTCAAGTTATATTGATAGAAAACTTGCTCACCAAGTAAAGCTTGTTGGAGTTCTAAGTTACGTATTTGAAGAGTTGAAATGACCAAGCTATAATAAGTGTGAATGGCTTTGATCGGGAATTCATTCATTCTAACATTCGACAATATAAGCTTTAATCTTATAATCTAAGTACACGTATTCTCTTATAGTCAAAGGGTTCGGTCAATTGTTGTAGAATAACTCCATTAGTAGCATTGATTTCACCTTCTTAAGATGTAATTGTACTCACATTATCGTCTAAGTATTATCGAATGTAATCCAAAACACTTCAAGTTATATTGATAGAAAACTTGCTCACCAAGTAAAGCTTGTTGGAGTTCTAAGTTACGTATTTGAAGAGTTGAAATGACCAAGCTATAATAAGTGTGAATGGCTTTGATCGGGAATTCATTCATTCTAACATTCGACAATATAAGCTTTAATCTTATAATCTAAGTACACGTATTCTCTTAAAGTCAAAGGGTTCGGTCAATTCTTGTAGAATAACTCCATTAGTAGCATTGATTTCACCTTCTTAAGATGTAATTGTACTCACATTATCGTCTAAGTATATCGAATGTAATCCAAAACACTTCGAGTTATATTGATAGAAAACTTGCTCACCAAGTAAAGCTTGTTGGAGTTCTAAGTTACGTATTTGAAGAGTTGAAATGACCAAGCTATAATAAGTGTGAATGGCTTTGATCGGGAATTCATTCATTCTAACATTCGATAATATAAGCTTTAATCTTATAATCTAAGTACACGTATTCTCTTATAGTCAAAGGGTTCGGTCAATTGTTGTAGAATAACTCCATTAGTAGCATTGATTTCACCTTCTTAAGATGTAATTGTACTCACATTATCGTCTAAGTATTATCGAATGTAATCCAAAACACTTCAAGTTATATTGATAGAAAACTTGCTCACCAAGTAAAGCTTGTTGGAGTTCTAAGTTACGTATTTGAAGAGTTGAAATGACCAAGCTATAATAAGTGTGAATGGCTTTGATCGGGAATTCATTCATTCTAACATTCGACAATATAAGCTTTAATCTTATAATCTAAGTACACGTATTCTCTTATAGTCAAAGGGTTCGGTCAATTGTTGTAGAATAACTCCATTAGTAGCATTGATTTCACCTTCTTAAGATGTAATTGTACTCACATTATCGTCTAAGTATTATCGAATGTAATCCAAAACACTTCAAGTTATATTGATAGAAAACTTGCTCACCAAGTAAAGCTTGTTGGAGTTCTAAGTTACGTATTTGAAGAGTTGAAATGACCAAGCTATAATAAGTGTGAATGGCTTTGATCGGGAATTCATTCATTCTAACATTCGACAATATAAGCTTTAATCTTATAATCTAAGTACACGTATTCTCTTATAGTCAAAGGGTTCGGTCAATTGTTGTAGAATAACTCCATTAGTAGCATTGATTTCACCTTCTTAAGATGTAATTGTACTCACATTATCGTCTAAGTATTATCGAATGTAATCCAAAACACTTCAAGTTATATTGATAGAAAACTTGCTCACCAAGTAAAGCTTGTTGGAGTTCTAAGTTACGTATTTGAAGAGTTGAAATGACCAAGCTATAATAAGTGTGAATGGCTTTGATCGGGAATTCATTCATTCTAACATTCGACAATATAAGCTTTAATCTTATAATCTAAGTACACGTATTCTCTTATAGTCAAAGGGTTCGGTCAATTGTTGTAGAATAACTCCATTAGTAGCATTGATTTCACCTTCTTAAGATGTAATTGTACTCACATTATCGTCTAAGTATTATCGAATGTAATCCAAAACACTTCAAGTTATATTGATAGAAAACTTGCTCACCAAGTAAAGCTTGTTGGAGTTCTAAGTTACGTATTTGAAGAGTTGAAATGACCAAGCTATAATAAGTGTGAATGGCTTTGATCGGGAATTCATTCATTCTAACATTCGACAATATAAGCTTTAATCTTATAATCTAAGTACACGTATTCTCTTAAAGTCAAAGGGTTCGGTCAATTGTTGTAGAATAACTCCATTAGTAGCATTGATTTCACCTTCTTAAGATGTAATTGTACTCACATTATCGTCTAAGTATTATCGAATGTAATCCAAAACACTTCGAGTTATATTGATAGAAAACTTGCTCACCAAGTAAAGCTTGTTGGAGTTCTAAGTTACGTATTTGAAGAGTTGAAATGACCAAGCTATAATAAGTGTGAATGGCTTTGATCGGGAATTCATTCATTCTAACATTCGACAATATAAGCTTTAATCTTATAATCTAAGTACACGTATTCTCTTAAAGTCAAAGGGTTCGGTCAATTGTTGTAGAATAACTCCATTAGTAGCATTGATTTCACCTTCTTAAGATGTAATTGTACTCACATTATCGTCTAAGTATTATCGAATGTAATCCAAAACACTTCGAGTTATATTGATAGAAAACTTGCTCACCAAGTAAAGCTTGTTGGAGTTCTAAGTTACGTATTTGAAGAGTTGAAATGACCAAGCTATAATAAGTGTGAATGGCTTTGATCGGGAATTCATTCATTCTAACATTCGACAATATAAGCTTTAATCTTATAATCTAAGTACACGTATTCTCTTAAAGTCAAAGGGTTCGGTCAATTCTTGTAGAATAACTCCATTAGTAGCATTGATTTCACCTTCTTAAGATGTAATTGTACTCACATTATCGTCTAAGTATTATCGAATGTAATCCAAAACACTTCGAGTTATATTGATAGAAAACTTGCTCACCAAGTAAAGCTTGTTGGAGTTCTAAGTTACGTATTTGAAGAGTTGAAATGACCAAGCTATAATAAGTGTGAATGGCTTTGATCGGGAATTCATTCATTCTAACATTCGATAATATAAGCTTTAATCTTATAATCTAAGTACACGTATTCTCTTATAGTCAAAGGGTTCGGTCAATTGTTGTAGAATAACTCCATTAGTAGCATTGATTTCACCTTCTTAAGATGTAATTGTACTCACATTATCGTCTAAGTATTATCGAATGTAATCCAAAACACTTCAAGTTATATTGATAGAAAACTTGCTCACCAAGTAAAGCTTGTTGGAGTTCTAAGTTACGTATTTGAAGAGTTGAAATGACCAAGCTATAATAAGTGTGAATGGCTTTGATCGGGAATTCATTCATTCTAACATTCGACAATATAAGCTTTAATCTTATAATCTAAGTACACGTATTCTCTTAAAGTCAAAGGGTTCGGTCAATTCTTGTAGAATAACTCCATTAGTAGCATTGATTTCACCTTCTTAAGATGTAATTGTACTCACATTATCGTCTAAGTATTATCGAATGTAATCCAAAACACTTCGAGTTATATTGATAGAAAACTTGCTCACCAAGTAAAGCTTGTTGGAGTTCTAAGTTACGTATTTGAAGAGTTGAAATGACCAAGCTATAATAAGTGTGAATGGCTTTGATCGGGAATTCATTCATTCTAACATTCGACAATATAAGCTTTAATCTTATAATCTAAGTACACGTATTCTCTTATAGTCAAAGGGTTCGGTCAATTGTTGTAGAATAACTCCATTAGTAGCATTGATTTCACCTTCTTAAGATGTAATTGTACTCACATTATCGTCTAAGTATTATCGAATGTAATCCAAAACACTTCAAGTTATATTGATAGAAAACTTGCTCACCAAGTAAAGCTTGTTGGAGTTCTAAGTTACGTATTTGAAGAGTTGAAATGACCAAGCTATAATAAGTGTGAATGGCTTTGATCGGGAATTCATTCATTCTAACATTCGACAATATAAGCTTTAATCTTATAATCTAAGTACACGTATTCTCTTAAAGTCAAAGGGTTCGGTCAATTGTTGTAGAATAACTCCATTAGTAGCATTGATTTCACCTTCTTAAGATGTAATTGTACTCACATTATCGTCTAAGTATTATCGAATGTAATCCAAAACACTTCAAGTTATATTGATAGAAAACTTGCTCACCAAGTAAAGCTTGTTGGAGTTCTAAGTTACGTATTTGAAGAGTTGAAATGACCAAGCTATAATAAGTGTGAATGGCTTTGATCGGGAATTCATTCATTCTAACATTCGACAATATAAGCTTTAATCTTATAATCTAAGTACACGTATTCTCTTAAAGTCAAAGGGTTCGGTCAATTGTTGTAGAATAACTCCATTAGTAGCATTGATTTCACCTTCTTAAGATGTAATTGTACTCACATTATCGTCTAAGTATTATCGAATGTAATCCAAAACACTTCAAGTTATATTGATAGAAAACTTGCTCACCAAGTAAAGCTTGTTGGAGTTCTAAGTTACGTATTTGAAGAGTTGAAATGACCAAGCTATAATAAGTGTGAATGGCTTTGATCGGGAATTCATTCATTCTAACATTCGATAATATAAGCTTTAATCTTATAATCTAAGTACACGTATTCTCTTATAGTCAAAGGGTTCGGTCAATTGTTGTAGAATAACTCCATTAGTAGCATTGATTTCACCTTCTTAAGATGTAATTGTACTCACATTATCGTCTAAGTATTATCGAATGTAATCCAAAACACTTCAAGTTATATTGATAGAAAACTTGCTCACCAAGTAAAGCTTGTTGGAGTTCTAAGTTACGTATTTGAAGAGTTGAAATGACCAAGCTATAATAAGTGTGAATGGCTTTGATCGGGAATTCATTCATTCTAACATTCGACAATATAAGCTTTAATCTTATAATCTAAGTACACGTATTCTCTTATAGTCAAAGGGTTCGGTCAATTGTTGTAGAATAACTCCATTAGTAGCATTGATTTCACCTTCTTAAGATGTAATTGTACTCACATTATCGTCTAAGTATTATCGAATGTAATCCAAAACACTTCAAGTTATATTGATAGAAAACTTGCTCACCAAGTAAAGCTTGTTGGAGTTCTAAGTTACGTATTTGAAGAGTTGAAATGACCAAGCTATAATAAGTGTGAATGGCTTTGATCGGGAATTCATTCATTCTAACATTCGACAATATAAGCTTTAATCTTATAATCTAAGTACACGTATTCTCTTAAAGTCAAAGGGTTCGGTCAATTCTTGTAGAATAACTCCATTAGTAGCATTGATTTCACCTTCTTAAGATGTAATTGTACTCACATTATCGTCTAAGTATATCGAATGTAATCCAAAACACTTCGAGTTATATTGATAGAAAACTTGCTCACCAAGTAAAGCTTGTTGGAGTTCTAAGTTACGTATTTGAAGAGTTGAAATGACCAAGCTATAATAAGTGTGAATGGCTTTGATCGGGAATTCATTCATTCTAACATTCGACAATATAAGCTTTAATCTTATAATCTAAGTACACGTATTCTCTTATAGTCAAAGGGTTCGGTCAATTGTTGTAGAATAACTCCATTAGTAGCATTGATTTCACCTTCTTAAGATGTAATTGTACTCACATTATCGTCTAAGTATTATCGAATGTAATCCAAAACACTTCAAGTTATATTGATAGAAAACTTGCTCACCAAGTAAAGCTTGTTGGAGTTCTAAGTTACGTATTTGAAGAGTTGAAATGACCAAGCTATAATAAGTGTGAATGGCTTTGATCGGGAATTCATTCATTCTAACATTCGACAATATAAGCTTTAATCTTATAATCTAAGTACACGTATTCTCTTAAAGTCAAAGGGTTCGGTCAATTGTTGTAGAATAACTCCATTAGTAGCATTGATTTCACCTTCTTAAGATGTAATTGTACTCACATTATCGTCTAAGTATTATCGAATGTAATCCAAAACACTTCAAGTTATATTGATAGAAAACTTGCTCACCAAGTAAAGCTTGTTGGAGTTCTAAGTTACGTATTTGAAGAGTTGAAATGACCAAGCTATAATAAGTGTGAATGGCTTTGATCGGGAATTCATTCATTCTAACATTCGACAATATAAGCTTTAATCTTATAATCTAAGTACACGTATTCTCTTATAGTCAAAGGGTTCGGTCAATTGTTGTAGAATAACTCCATTAGTAGCATTGATTTCACCTTCTTAAGATGTAATTGTACTCACATTATCGTCTAAGTATTATCGAATGTAATCCAAAACACTTCAAGTTATATTGATAGAAAACTTGCTCACCAAGTAAAGCTTGTTGGAGTTCTAAGTTACGTATTTGAAGAGTTGAAATGACCAAGCTATAATAAGTGTGAATGGCTTTGATCGGGAATTCATTCATTCTAACATTCGACAATATAAGCTTTAATCTTATAATCTAAGTACACGTATTCTCTTAAAGTCAAAGGGTTCGGTCAATTGTTGTAGAATAACTCCATTAGTAGCATTGATTTCACCTTCTTAAGATGTAATTGTACTCACATTATCGTCTAAGTATTATCGAATGTAATCCAAAACACTTCGAGTTATATTGATAGAAAACTTGCTCACCAAGTAAAGCTTGTTGGAGTTCTAAGTTACGTATTTGAAGAGTTGAAATGACCAAGCTATAATAAGTGTGAATGGCTTTGATCGGGAATTCATTCATTCTAACATTCGACAATATAAGCTTTAATCTTATAATCTAAGTACACGTATTCTCTTATAGTCAAAGGGTTCGGTCAATTGTTGTAGAATAACTCCATTAGTAGCATTGATTTCACCTTCTTAAGATGTAATTGTACTCACATTATCGTCTAAGTATTATCGAATGTAATCCAAAACACTTCAAGTTATATTGATAGAAAACTTGCTCACCAAGTAAAGCTTGTTGGAGTTCTAAGTTACGTATTTGAAGAGTTGAAATGACCAAGCTATAATAAGTGTGAATGGCTTTGATCGGGAATTCATTCATTCTAACATTCGACAATATAAGCTTTAATCTTATAATCTAAGTACACGTATTCTCTTAAAGTCAAAGGGTTCGGTCAATTGTTGTAGAATAACTCCATTAGTAGCATTGATTTCACCTTCTTAAGATGTAATTGTACTCACATTATCGTCTAAGTATTATCGAATGTAATCCAAAACACTTCGAGTTATATTGATAGAAAACTTGCTCACCAAGTAAAGCTTGTTGGAGTTCTAAGTTACGTATTTGAAGAGTTGAAATGACCAAGCTATAATAAGTGTGAATGGCTTTGATCGGGAATTCATTCATTCTAACATTCGACAATATAAGCTTTAATCTTATAATCTAAGTACACGTATTCTCTTAAAGTCAAAGGGTTCGGTCAATTGTTGTAGAATAACTCCATTAGTAGCATTGATTTCACCTTCTTAAGATGTAATTGTACTCACATTATCGTCTAAGTATTATCGAATGTAATCCAAAACACTTCGAGTTATATTGATAGAAAACTTGCTCACCAAGTAAAGCTTGTTGGAGTTCTAAGTTACGTATTTGAAGAGTTGAAATGACCAAGCTATAATAAGTGTGAATGGCTTTGATCGGGAATTCATTCATTCTAACATTCGACAATATAAGCTTTAATCTTATAATCTAAGTACACGTATTCTCTTAAAGTCAAAGGGTTCGGTCAATTCTTGTAGAATAACTCCATTAGTAGCATTGATTTCACCTTCTTAAGATGTAATTGTACTCACATTATCGTCTAAGTATATCGAATGTAATCCAAAACACTTCGAGTTATATTGATAGAAAACTTGCTCACCAAGTAAAGCTTGTTGGAGTTCTAAGTTACGTATTTGAAGAGTTGAAATGACCAAGCTATAATAAGTGTGAATGGCTTTGATCGGGAATTCATTCATTCTAACATTCGATAATATAAGCTTTAATCTTATAATCTAAGTACACGTATTCTCTTATAGTCAAAGGGTTCGGTCAATTGTTGTAGAATAACTCCATTAGTAGCATTGATTTCACCTTCTTAAGATGTAATTGTACTCACATTATCGTCTAAGTATTATCGAATGTAATCCAAAACACTTCAAGTTATATTGATAGAAAACTTGCTCACCAAGTAAAGCTTGTTGGAGTTCTAAGTTACGTATTTGAAGAGTTGAAATGACCAAGCTATAATAAGTGTGAATGGCTTTGATCGGGAATTCATTCATTCTAACATTCGACAATATAAGCTTTAATCTTATAATCTAAGTACACGTATTCTCTTATAGTCAAAGGGTTCGGTCAATTGTTGTAGAATAACTCCATTAGTAGCATTGATTTCACCTTCTTAAGATGTAATTGTACTCACATTATCGTCTAAGTATTATCGAATGTAATCCAAAACACTTCGAGTTATATTGATAGAAAACTTGCTCACCAAGTAAAGCTTGTTGGAGTTCTAAGTTACGTATTTGAAGAGTTGAAATGACCAAGCTATAATAAGTGTGAATGGCTTTGATCGGGAATTCATTCATTCTAACATTCGACAATATAAGCTTTAATCTTATAATCTAAGTACACGTATTCTCTTAAAGTCAAAGGGTTCGGTCAATTGTTGTAGAATAACTCCATTAGTAGCATTGATTTCACCTTCTTAAGATGTAATTGTACTCACATTATCGTCTAAGTATTATCGAATGTAATCCAAAACACTTCAAGTTATATTGATAGAAAACTTGCTCACCAAGTAAAGCTTGTTGGAGTTCTAAGTTACGTATTTGAAGAGTTGAAATGACCAAGCTATAATAAGTGTGAATGGCTTTGATCGGGAATTCATTCATTCTAACATTCGACAATATAAGCTTTAATCTTATAATCTAAGTACACGTATTCTCTTAAAGTCAAAGGGTTCGGTCAATTGTTGTAGAATAACTCCATTAGTAGCATTGATTTCACCTTCTTAAGATGTAATTGTACTCACATTATCGTCTAAGTATTATCGAATGTAATCCAAAACACTTCAAGTTATATTGATAGAAAACTTGCTCACCAAGTAAAGCTTGTTGGAGTTCTAAGTTACGTATTTGAAGAGTTGAAATGACCAAGCTATAATAAGTGTGAATGGCTTTGATCGGGAATTCATTCATTCTAACATTCGACAATATAAGCTTTAATCTTATAATCTAAGTACACGTATTCTCTTATAGTCAAAGGGTTCGGTCAATTGTTGTAGAATAACTCCATTAGTAGCATTGATTTCACCTTCTTAAGATGTAATTGTACTCACATTATCGTCTAAGTATTATCGAATGTAATCCAAAACACTTCAAGTTATATTGATAGAAAACTTGCTCACCAAGTAAAGCTTGTTGGAGTTCTAAGTTACGTATTTGAAGAGTTGAAATGACCAAGCTATAATAAGTGTGAATGGCTTTGATCGGGAATTCATTCATTCTAACATTCGACAATATAAGCTTTAATCTTATAATCTAAGTACACGTATTCTCTTAAAGTCAAAGGGTTCGGTCAATTGTTGTAGAATAACTCCATTAGTAGCATTGATTTCACCTTCTTAAGATGTAATTGTACTCACATTATCGTCTAAGTATATCGAATGTAATCCAAAACACTTCGAGTTATATTGATAGAAAACTTGCTCACCAAGTAAAGCTTGTTGGAGTTCTAAGTTACGTATTTGAAGAGTTGAAATGACCAAGCTATAATAAGTGTGAATGGCTTTGATCGGGAATTCATTCATTCTAACATTCGATAATATAAGCTTTAATCTTATAATCTAAGTACACGTATTCTCTTATAGTCAAAGGGTTCGGTCAATTGTTGTAGAATAACTCCATTAGTAGCATTGATTTCACCTTCTTAAGATGTAATTGTACTCACATTATCGTCTAAGTATTATCGAATGTAATCCAAAACACTTCAAGTTATATTGATAGAAAACTTGCTCACCAAGTAAAGCTTGTTGGAGTTCTAAGTTACGTATTTGAAGAGTTGAAATGACCAAGCTATAATAAGTGTGAATGGCTTTGATCGGGAATTCATTCATTCTAACATTCGACAATATAAGCTTTAATCTTATAATCTAAGTACACGTATTCTCTTAAAGTCAAAGGGTTCGGTCAATTGTTGTAGAATAACTCCATTAGTAGCATTGATTTCACCTTCTTAAGATGTAATTGTACTCACATTATCGTCTAAGTATTATCGAATGTAATCCAAAACACTTCGAGTTATATTGATAGAAAACTTGCTCACCAAGTAAAGCTTGTTGGAGTTCTAAGTTACGTATTTGAAGAGTTGAAATGACCAAGCTATAATAAGTGTGAATGGCTTTGATCGGGAATTCATTCATTCTAACATTCGACAATATAAGCTTTAATCTTATAATCTAAGTACACGTATTCTCTTAAAGTCAAAGGGTTCGGTCAATTGTTGTAGAATAACTCCATTAGTAGCATTGATTTCACCTTCTTAAGATGTAATTGTACTCACATTATCGTCTAAGTATTATCGAATGTAATCCAAAACACTTCGAGTTATATTGATAGAAAACTTGCTCACCAAGTAAAGCTTGTTGGAGTTCTAAGTTACGTATTTGAAGAGTTGAAATGACCAAGCTATAATAAGTGTGAATGGCTTTGATCGGGAATTCATTCATTCTAACATTCGACAATATAAGCTTTAATCTTATAATCTAAGTACACGTATTCTCTTAAAGTCAAAGGGTTCGGTCAATTGTTGTAGAATAACTCCATTAGTAGCATTGATTTCACCTTCTTAAGATGTAATTGTACTCACATTATCGTAAGTATATCGAATGTAATCCAAAACACTTCGAGTTATATTGATAGAAAACTTGCTCACCAAGTAAAGCTTGTTGGAGTTCTAAGTTACGTATTTGAAGAGTTGAAATGACCAAGCTATAATAAGTGTGAATGGCTTTGATCGGGAATTCATTCATTCTAACATTCGATAATATAAGCTTTAATCTTATAATCTAAGTACACGTATTCTCTTATAGTCAAAGGGTTCGGTCAATTGTTGTAGAATAACTCCATTAGTAGCATTGATTTCACCTTCTTAAGATGTAATTGTACTCACATTATCGTCTAAGTATTATCGAATGTAATCCAAAACACTTCAAGTTATATTGATAGAAAACTTGCTCACCAAGTAAAGCTTGTTGGAGTTCTAAGTTACGTATTTGAAGAGTTGAAATGACCAAGCTATAATAAGTGTGAATGGCTTTGATCGGGAATTCATTCATTCTAACATTCGACAATATAAGCTTTAATCTTATAATCTAAGTACACGTATTCTCTTATAGTCAAAGGGTTCGGTCAATTGTTGTAGAATAACTCCATTAGTAGCATTGATTTCACCTTCTTAAGATGTAATTGTACTCACATTATCGTCTAAGTATTATCGAATGTAATCCAAAACACTTCGAGTTATATTGATAGAAAACTTGCTCACCAAGTAAAGCTTGTTGGAGTTCTAAGTTACGTATTTGAAGAGTTGAAATGACCAAGCTATAATAAGTGTGAATGGCTTTGATCGGGAATTCATTCATTCTAACATTCGACAATATAAGCTTTAATCTTATAATCTAAGTACACGTATTCTCTTAAAGTCAAAGGGTTCGGTCAATTGTTGTAGAATAACTCCATTAGTAGCATTGATTTCACCTTCTTAAGATGTAATTGTACTCACATTATCGTCTAAGTATTATCGAATGTAATCCAAAACACTTCAAGTTATATTGATAGAAAACTTGCTCACCAAGTAAAGCTTGTTGGAGTTCTAAGTTACGTATTTGAAGAGTTGAAATGACCAAGCTATAATAAGTGTGAATGGCTTTGATCGGGAATTCATTCATTCTAACATTCGACAATATAAGCTTTAATCTTATAATCTAAGTACACGTATTCTCTTATAGTCAAAGGGTTCGGTCAATTGTTGTAGAATAACTCCATTAGTAGCATTGATTTCACCTTCTTAAGATGTAATTGTACTCACATTATCGTCTAAGTATTATCGAATGTAATCCAAAACACTTCAAGTTATATTGATAGAAAACTTGCTCACCAAGTAAAGCTTGTTGGAGTTCTAAGTTACGTATTTGAAGAGTTGAAATGACCAAGCTATAATAAGTGTGAATGGCTTTGATCGGGAATTCATTCATTCTAACATTCGACAATATAAGCTTTAATCTTATAATCTAAGTACACGTATTCTCTTATAGTCAAAGGGTTCGGTCAATTGTTGTAGAATAACTCCATTAGTAGCATTGATTTCACCTTCTTAAGATGTAATTGTACTCACATTATCGTCTAAGTATTATCGAATGTAATCCAAAACACTTCAAGTTATATTGATAGAAAACTTGCTCACCAAGTAAAGCTTGTTGGAGTTCTAAGTTACGTATTTGAAGAGTTGAAATGACCAAGCTATAATAAGTGTGAATGGCTTTGATCGGGAATTCATTCATTCTAACATTCGACAATATAAGCTTTAATCTTATAATCTAAGTACACGTATTCTCTTAAAGTCAAAGGGTTCGGTCAATTGTTGTAGAATAACTCCATTAGTAGCATTGATTTCACCTTCTTAAGATGTAATTGTACTCACATTATCGTCTAAGTATTATCGAATGTAATCCAAAACACTTCGAGTTATATTGATAGAAAACTTGCTCACCAAGTAAAGCTTGTTGGAGTTCTAAGTTACGTATTTGAAGAGTTGAAATGACCAAGCTATAATAAGTGTGAATGGCTTTGATCGGGAATTCATTCATTCTAACATTCGACAATATAAGCTTTAATCTTATAATCTAAGTACACGTATTCTCTTATAGTCAAAGGGTTCGGTCAATTGTTGTAGAATAACTCCATTAGTAGCATTGATTTCACCTTCTTAAGATGTAATTGTACTCACATTATCGTCTAAGTATTATCGAATGTAATCCAAAACACTTCAAGTTATATTGATAGAAAACTTGCTCACCAAGTAAAGCTTGTTGGAGTTCTAAGTTACGTATTTGAAGAGTTGAAATGACCAAGCTATAATAAGTGTGAATGGCTTTGATCGGGAATTCATTCATTCTAACATTCGACAATATAAGCTTTAATCTTATAATCTAAGTACACGTATTCTCTTAAAGTCAAAGGGTTCGGTCAATTGTTGTAGAATAACTCCATTAGTAGCATTGATTTCACCTTCTTAAGATGTAATTGTACTCACATTATCGTCTAAGTATTATCGAATGTAATCCAAAACACTTCGAGTTATATTGATAGAAAACTTGCTCACCAAGTAAAGCTTGTTGGAGTTCTAAGTTACGTATTTGAAGAGTTGAAATGACCAAGCTATAATAAGTGTGAATGGCTTTGATCGGGAATTCATTCATTCTAACATTCGACAATATAAGCTTTAATCTTATAATCTAAGTACACGTATTCTCTTAAAGTCAAAGGGTTCGGTCAATTGTTGTAGAATAACTCCATTAGTAGCATTGATTTCACCTTCTTAAGATGTAATTGTACTCACATTATCGTCTAAGTATTATCGAATGTAATCCAAAACACTTCGAGTTATATTGATAGAAAACTTGCTCACCAAGTAAAGCTTGTTGGAGTTCTAAGTTACGTATTTGAAGAGTTGAAATGACCAAGCTATAATAAGTGTGAATGGCTTTGATCGGGAATTCATTCATTCTAACATTCGACAATATAAGCTTTAATCTTATAATCTAAGTACACGTATTCTCTTAAAGTCAAAGGGTTCGGTCAATTGTTGTAGAATAACTCCATTAGTAGCATTGATTTCACCTTCTTAAGATGTAATTGTACTCACATTATCGTCTAAGTATTATCGAATGTAATCCAAAACACTTCGAGTTATATTGATAGAAAACTTGCTCACCAAGTAAAGCTTGTTGGAGTTCTAAGTTACGTATTTGAAGAGTTGAAATGACCAAGCTATAATAAGTGTGAATGGCTTTGATCGGGAATTCATTCATTCTAACATTCGACAATATAAGCTTTAATCTTATAATCTAAGTACACGTATTCTCTTATAGTCAAAGGGTTCGGTCAATTGTTGTAGAATAACTCCATTAGTAGCATTGATTTCACCTTCTTAAGATGTAATTGTACTCACATTATCGTCTAAGTATTATCGAATGTAATCCAAAACACTTCAAGTTATATTGATAGAAAACTTGCTCACCAAGTAAAGCTTGTTGGAGTTCTAAGTTACGTATTTGAAGAGTTGAAATGACCAAGCTATAATAAGTGTGAATGGCTTTGATCGGGAATTCATTCATTCTAACATTCGACAATATAAGCTTTAATCTTATAATCTAAGTACACGTATTCTCTTATAGTCAAAGGGTTCGGTCAATTGTTGTAGAATAACTCCATTAGTAGCATTGATTTCACCTTCTTAAGATGTAATTGTACTCACATTATCGTCTAAGTATTATCGAATGTAATCCAAAACACTTCAAGTTATATTGATAGAAAACTTGCTCACCAAGTAAAGCTTGTTGGAGTTCTAAGTTACGTATTTGAAGAGTTGAAATGACCAAGCTATAATAAGTGTGAATGGCTTTGATCGGGAATTCATTCATTCTAACATTCGACAATATAAGCTTTAATCTTATAATCTAAGTACACGTATTCTCTTATAGTCAAAGGGTTCGGTCAATTGTTGTAGAATAACTCCATTAGTAGCATTGATTTCACCTTCTTAAGATGTAATTGTACTCACATTATCGTCTAAGTATTATCGAATGTAATCCAAAACACTTCAAGTTATATTGATAGAAAACTTGCTCACCAAGTAAAGCTTGTTGGAGTTCTAAGTTACGTATTTGAAGAGTTGAAATGACCAAGCTATAATAAGTGTGAATGGCTTTGATCGGGAATTCATTCATTCTAACATTCGACAATATAAGCTTTAATCTTATAATCTAAGTACACGTATTCTCTTATAGTCAAAGGGTTCGGTCAATTGTTGTAGAATAACTCCATTAGTAGCATTGATTTCACCTTCTTAAGATGTAATTGTACTCACATTATCGTCTAAGTATTATCGAATGTAATCCAAAACACTTCAAGTTATATTGATAGAAAACTTGCTCACCAAGTAAAGCTTGTTGGAGTTCTAAGTTACGTATTTGAAGAGTTGAAATGACCAAGCTATAATAAGTGTGAATGGCTTTGATCGGGAATTCATTCATTCTAACATTCGACAATATAAGCTTTAATCTTATAATCTAAGTACACGTATTCTCTTAAAGTCAAAGGGTTCGGTCAATTGTTGTAGAATAACTCCATTAGTAGCATTGATTTCACCTTCTTAAGATGTAATTGTACTCACATTATCGTCTAAGTATTATCGAATGTAATCCAAAACACTTCGAGTTATATTGATAGAAAACTTGCTCACCAAGTAAAGCTTGTTGGAGTTCTAAGTTACGTATTTGAAGAGTTGAAATGACCAAGCTATAATAAGTGTGAATGGCTTTGATCGGGAATTCATTCATTCTAACATTCGACAATATAAGCTTTAATCTTATAATCTAAGTACACGTATTCTCTTAAAGTCAAAGGGTTCGGTCAATTGTTGTAGAATAACTCCATTAGTAGCATTGATTTCACCTTCTTAAGATGTAATTGTACTCACATTATCGTCTAAGTATTATCGAATGTAATCCAAAACACTTCAAGTTATATTGATAGAAAACTTGCTCACCAAGTAAAGCTTGTTGGAGTTCTAAGTTACGTATTTGAAGAGTTGAAATGACCAAGCTATAATAAGTGTGAATGGCTTTGATCGGGAATTCATTCATTCTAACATTCGACAATATAAGCTTTAATCTTATAATCTAAGTACACGTATTCTCTTATAGTCAAAGGGTTCGGTCAATTGTTGTAGAATAACTCCATTAGTAGCATTGATTTCACCTTCTTAAGATGTAATTGTACTCACATTATCGTCTAAGTATTATCGAATGTAATCCAAAACACTTCAAGTTATATTGATAGAAAACTTGCTCACCAAGTAAAGCTTGTTGGAGTTCTAAGTTACGTATTTGAAGAGTTGAAATGACCAAGCTATAATAAGTGTGAATGGCTTTGATCGGGAATTCATTCATTCTAACATTCGACAATATAAGCTTTAATCTTATAATCTAAGTACACGTATTCTCTTAAAGTCAAAGGGTTCGGTCAATTGTTGTAGAATAACTCCATTAGTAGCATTGATTTCACCTTCTTAAGATGTAATTGTACTCACATTATCGTCTAAGTATTATCGAATGTAATCCAAAACACTTCAAGTTATATTGATAGAAAACTTGCTCACCAAGTAAAGCTTGTTGGAGTTCTAAGTTACGTATTTGAAGAGTTGAAATGACCAAGCTATAATAAGTGTGAATGGCTTTGATCGGGAATTCATTCATTCTAACATTCGACAATATAAGCTTTAATCTTATAATCTAAGTACACGTATTCTCTTAAAGTCAAAGGGTTCGGTCAATTGTTGTAGAATAACTCCATTAGTAGCATTGATTTCACCTTCTTAAGATGTAATTGTACTCACATTATCGTCTAAGTATTATCGAATGTAATCCAAAACACTTCAAGTTATATTGATAGAAAACTTGCTCACCAAGTAAAGCTTGTTGGAGTTCTAAGTTACGTATTTGAAGAGTTGAAATGACCAAGCTATAATAAGTGTGAATGGCTTTGATCGGGAATTCATTCATTCTAACATTCGACAATATAAGCTTTAATCTTATAATCTAAGTACACGTATTCTCTTAAAGTCAAAGGGTTCGGTCAATTGTTGTAGAATAACTCCATTAGTAGCATTGATTTCACCTTCTTAAGATGTAATTGTACTCACATTATCGTCTAAGTATTATCGAATGTAATCCAAAACACTTCAAGTTATATTGATAGAAAACTTGCTCACCAAGTAAAGCTTGTTGGAGTTCTAAGTTACGTATTTGAAGAGTTGAAATGACCAAGCTATAATAAGTGTGAATGGCTTTGATCGGGAATTCATTCATTCTAACATTCGACAATATAAGCTTTAATCTTATAATCTAAGTACACGTATTCTCTTAAAGTCAAAGGGTTCGGTCAATTGTTGTAGAATAACTCCATTAGTAGCATTGATTTCACCTTCTTAAGATGTAATTGTACTCACATTATCGTCTAAGTATTATCGAATGTAATCCAAAACACTTCAAGTTATATTGATAGAAAACTTGCTCACCAAGTAAAGCTTGTTGGAGTTCTAAGTTACGTATTTGAAGAGTTGAAATGACCAAGCTATAATAAGTGTGAATGGCTTTGATCGGGAATTCATTCATTCTAACATTCGACAATATAAGCTTTAATCTTATAATCTAAGTACACGTATTCTCTTAAAGTCAAAGGGTTCGGTCAATTGTTGTAGAATAACTCCATTAGTAGCATTGATTTCACCTTCTTAAGATGTAATTGTACTCACATTATCGTCTAAGTATTATCGAATGTAATCCAAAACACTTCGAGTTATATTGATAGAAAACTTGCTCACCAAGTAAAGCTTGTTGGAGTTCTAAGTTACGTATTTGAAGAGTTGAAATGACCAAGCTATAATAAGTGTGAATGGCTTTGATCGGGAATTCATTCATTCTAACATTCGACAATATAAGCTTTAATCTTATAATCTAAGTACACGTATTCTCTTAAAGTCAAAGGGTTCGGTCAATTGTTGTAGAATAACTCCATTAGTAGCATTGATTTCACCTTCTTAAGATGTAATTGTACTCACATTATCGTCTAAGTATTATCGAATGTAATCCAAAACACTTCAAGTTATATTGATAGAAAACTTGCTCACCAAGTAAAGCTTGTTGGAGTTCTAAGTTACGTATTTGAAGAGTTGAAATGACCAAGCTATAATAAGTGTGAATGGCTTTGATCGGGAATTCATTCATTCTAACATTCGACAATATAAGCTTTAATCTTATAATCTAAGTACACGTATTCTCTTAAAGTCAAAGGGTTCGGTCAATTGTTGTAGAATAACTCCATTAGTAGCATTGATTTCACCTTCTTAAGATGTAATTGTACTCACATTATCGTCTAAGTATTATCGAATGTAATCCAAAACACTTCAAGTTATATTGATAGAAAACTTGCTCACCAAGTAAAGCTTGTTGGAGTTCTAAGTTACGTATTTGAAGAGTTGAAATGACCAAGCTATAATAAGTGTGAATGGCTTTGATCGGGAATTCATTCATTCTAACATTCGACAATATAAGCTTTAATCTTATAATCTAAGTACACGTATTCTCTTATAGTCAAAGGGTTCGGTCAATTGTTGTAGAATAACTCCATTAGTAGCATTGATTTCACCTTCTTAAGATGTAATTGTACTCACATTATCGTCTAAGTATTATCGAATGTAATCCAAAACACTTCAAGTTATATTGATAGAAAACTTGCTCACCAAGTAAAGCTTGTTGGAGTTCTAAGTTACGTATTTGAAGAGTTGAAATGACCAAGCTATAATAAGTGTGAATGGCTTTGATCGGGAATTCATTCATTCTAACATTCGACAATATAAGCTTTAATCTTATAATCTAAGTACACGTATTCTCTTAAAGTCAAAGGGTTCGGTCAATTGTTGTAGAATAACTCCATTAGTAGCATTGATTTCACCTTCTTAAGATGTAATTGTACTCACATTATCGTCTAAGTATTATCGAATGTAATCCAAAACACTTCAAGTTATATTGATAGAAAACTTGCTCACCAAGTAAAGCTTGTTGGAGTTCTAAGTTACGTATTTGAAGAGTTGAAATGACCAAGCTATAATAAGTGTGAATGGCTTTGATCGGGAATTCATTCATTCTAACATTCGACAATATAAGCTTTAATCTTATAATCTAAGTACACGTATTCTCTTATAGTCAAAGGGTTCGGTCAATTGTTGTAGAATAACTCCATTAGTAGCATTGATTTCACCTTCTTAAGATGTAATTGTACTCACATTATCGTCTAAGTATTATCGAATGTAATCCAAAACACTTCAAGTTATATTGATAGAAAACTTGCTCACCAAGTAAAGCTTGTTGGAGTTCTAAGTTACGTATTTGAAGAGTTGAAATGACCAAGCTATAATAAGTGTGAATGGCTTTGATCGGGAATTCATTCATTCTAACATTCGACAATATAAGCTTTAATCTTATAATCTAAGTACACGTATTCTCTTAAAGTCAAAGGGTTCGGTCAATTGTTGTAGAATAACTCCATTAGTAGCATTGATTTCACCTTCTTAAGATGTAATTGTACTCACATTATCGTCTAAGTATTATCGAATGTAATCCAAAACACTTCAAGTTATATTGATAGAAAACTTGCTCACCAAGTAAAGCTTGTTGGAGTTCTAAGTTACGTATTTGAAGAGTTGAAATGACCAAGCTATAATAAGTGTGAATGGCTTTGATCGGGAATTCATTCATTCTAACATTCGACAATATAAGCTTTAATCTTATAATCTAAGTACACGTATTCTCTTATAGTCAAAGGGTTCGGTCAATTGTTGTAGAATAACTCCATTAGTAGCATTGATTTCACCTTCTTAAGATGTAATTGTACTCACATTATCGTCTAAGTATTATCGAATGTAATCCAAAACACTTCAAGTTATATTGATAGAAAACTTGCTCACCAAGTAAAGCTTGTTGGAGTTCTAAGTTACGTATTTGAAGAGTTGAAATGACCAAGCTATAATAAGTGTGAATGGCTTTGATCGGGAATTCATTCATTCTAACATTCGACAATATAAGCTTTAATCTTATAATCTAAGTACACGTATTCTCTTAAAGTCAAAGGGTTCGGTCAATTGTTGTAGAATAACTCCATTAGTAGCATTGATTTCACCTTCTTAAGATGTAATTGTACTCACATTATCGTAGTATTATCGAATGTAATCCAAAACACTTCAAGTTATATTGATAGAAAACTTGCTCACCAAGTAAAGCTTGTTGGAGTTCTAAGTTACGTATTTGAAGAGTTGAAATGACCAAGCTATAATAAGTGTGAATGGCTTTGATCGGGAATTCATTCATTCTAACATTCGACAATATAAGCTTTAATCTTATAATCTAAGTACACGTATTCTCTTATAGTCAAAGGGTTCGGTCAATTGTTGTAGAATAACTCCATTAGTAGCATTGATTTCACCTTCTTAAGATGTAATTGTACTCACATTATCGTCTAAGTATTATCGAATGTAATCCAAAACACTTCAAGTTATATTGATAGAAAACTTGCTCACCAAGTAAAGCTTGTTGGAGTTCTAAGTTACGTATTTGAAGAGTTGAAATGACCAAGCTATAATAAGTGTGAATGGCTTTGATCGGGAATTCATTCATTCTAACATTCGACAATATAAGCTTTAATCTTATAATCTAAGTACACGTATTCTCTTAAAGTCAAAGGGTTCGGTCAATTGTTGTAGAATAACTCCATTAGTAGCATTGATTTCACCTTCTTAAGATGTAATTGTACTCACATTATCGTCTAAGTATTATCGAATGTAATCCAAAACACTTCAAGTTATATTGATAGAAAACTTGCTCACCAAGTAAAGCTTGTTGGAGTTCTAAGTTACGTATTTGAAGAGTTGAAATGACCAAGCTATAATAAGTGTGAATGGCTTTGATCGGGAATTCATTCATTCTAACATTCGATAATATAAGCTTTAATCTTATAATCTAAGTACACGTATTCTCTTATAGTCAAAGGGTTCGGTCAATTGTTGTAGAATAACTCCATTAGTAGCATTGATTTCACCTTCTTAAGATGTAATTGTACTCACATTATCGTCTAAGTATTATCGAATGTAATCCAAAACACTTCAAGTTATATTGATAGAAAACTTGCTCACCAAGTAAAGCTTGTTGGAGTTCTAAGTTACGTATTTGAAGAGTTGAAATGACCAAGCTATAATAAGTGTGAATGGCTTTGATCGGGAATTCATTCATTCTAACATTCGACAATATAAGCTTTAATCTTATAATCTAAGTACACGTATTCTCTTATAGTCAAAGGGTTCGGTCAATTGTTGTAGAATAACTCCATTAGTAGCATTGATTTCACCTTCTTAAGATGTAATTGTACTCACATTATCGTCTAAGTATTATCGAATGTAATCCAAAACACTTCAAGTTATATTGATAGAAAACTTGCTCACCAAGTAAAGCTTGTTGGAGTTCTAAGTTACGTATTTGAAGAGTTGAAATGACCAAGCTATAATAAGTGTGAATGGCTTTGATCGGGAATTCATTCATTCTAACATTCGACAATATAAGCTTTAATCTTATAATCTAAGTACACGTATTCTCTTAAAGTCAAAGGGTTCGGTCAATTGTTGTAGAATAACTCCATTAGTAGCATTGATTTCACCTTCTTAAGATGTAATTGTACTCACATTATCGTCTAAGTATTATCGAATGTAATCCAAAACACTTCGAGTTATATTGATAGAAAACTTGCTCACCAAGTAAAGCTTGTTGGAGTTCTAAGTTACGTATTTGAAGAGTTGAAATGACCAAGCTATAATAAGTGTGAATGGCTTTGATCGGGAATTCATTCATTCTAACATTCGACAATATAAGCTTTAATCTTATAATCTAAGTACACGTATTCTCTTAAAGTCAAAGGGTTCGGTCAATTGTTGTAGAATAACTCCATTAGTAGCATTGATTTCACCTTCTTAAGATGTAATTGTACTCACATTATCGTCTAAGTATTATCGAATGTAATCCAAAACACTTCGAGTTATATTGATAGAAAACTTGCTCACCAAGTAAAGCTTGTTGGAGTTCTAAGTTACGTATTTGAAGAGTTGAAATGACCAAGCTATAATAAGTGTGAATGGCTTTGATCGGGAATTCATTCATTCTAACATTCGACAATATAAGCTTTAATCTTATAATCTAAGTACACGTATTCTCTTAAAGTCAAAGGGTTCGGTCAATTGTTGTAGAATAACTCCATTAGTAGCATTGATTTCACCTTCTTAAGATGTAATTGTACTCACATTATCGTCTAAGTATTATCGAATGTAATCCAAAACACTTCAAGTTATATTGATAGAAAACTTGCTCACCAAGTAAAGCTTGTTGGAGTTCTAAGTTACGTATTTGAAGAGTTGAAATGACCAAGCTATAATAAGTGTGAATGGCTTTGATCGGGAATTCATTCATTCTAACATTCGACAATATAAGCTTTAATCTTATAATCTAAGTACACGTATTCTCTTATAGTCAAAGGGTTCGGTCAATTGTTGTAGAATAACTCCATTAGTAGCATTGATTTCACCTTCTTAAGATGTAATTGTACTCACATTATCGTCTAAGTATTATCGAATGTAATCCAAAACACTTCAAGTTATATTGATAGAAAACTTGCTCACCAAGTAAAGCTTGTTGGAGTTCTAAGTTACGTATTTGAAGAGTTGAAATGACCAAGCTATAATAAGTGTGAATGGCTTTGATCGGGAATTCATTCATTCTAACATTCGACAATATAAGCTTTAATCTTATAATCTAAGTACACGTATTCTCTTAAAGTCAAAGGGTTCGGTCAATTGTTGTAGAATAACTCCATTAGTAGCATTGATTTCACCTTCTTAAGATGTAATTGTACTCACATTATCGTCTAAGTATTATCGAATGTAATCCAAAACACTTCGAGTTATATTGATAGAAAACTTGCTCACCAAGTAAAGCTTGTTGGAGTTCTAAGTTACGTATTTGAAGAGTTGAAATGACCAAGCTATAATAAGTGTGAATGGCTTTGATCGGGAATTCATTCATTCTAACATTCGACAATATAAGCTTTAATCTTATAATCTAAGTACACGTATTCTCTTATAGTCAAAGGGTTCGGTCAATTGTTGTAGAATAACTCCATTAGTAGCATTGATTTCACCTTCTTAAGATGTAATTGTACTCACATTATCGTCTAAGTATTATCGAATGTAATCCAAAACACTTCAAGTTATATTGATAGAAAACTTGCTCACCAAGTAAAGCTTGTTGGAGTTCTAAGTTACGTATTTGAAGAGTTGAAATGACCAAGCTATAATAAGTGTGAATGGCTTTGATCGGGAATTCATTCATTCTAACATTCGACAATATAAGCTTTAATCTTATAATCTAAGTACACGTATTCTCTTATAGTCAAAGGGTTCGGTCAATTGTTGTAGAATAACTCCATTAGTAGCATTGATTTCACCTTCTTAAGATGTAATTGTACTCACATTATCGTCTAAGTATTATCGAATGTAATCCAAAACACTTCAAGTTATATTGATAGAAAACTTGCTCACCAAGTAAAGCTTGTTGGAGTTCTAAGTTACGTATTTGAAGAGTTGAAATGACCAAGCTATAATAAGTGTGAATGGCTTTGATCGGGAATTCATTCATTCTAACATTCGACAATATAAGCTTTAATCTTATAATCTAAGTACACGTATTCTCTTAAAGTCAAAGGGTTCGGTCAATTGTTGTAGAATAACTCCATTAGTAGCATTGATTTCACCTTCTTAAGATGTAATTGTACTCACATTATCGTCTAAGTATTATCGAATGTAATCCAAAACACTTCGAGTTATATTGATAGAAAACTTGCTCACCAAGTAAAGCTTGTTGGAGTTCTAAGTTACGTATTTGAAGAGTTGAAATGACCAAGCTATAATAAGTGTGAATGGCTTTGATCGGGAATTCATTCATTCTAACATTCGACAATATAAGCTTTAATCTTATAATCTAAGTACACGTATTCTCTAAAGTCAAAGGGTTCGGTCAATTGTTGTAGAATAACTCCATTAGTAGCATTGATTTCACCTTCTTAAGATGTAATTGTACTCACATTATCGTCTAAGTATTATCGAATGTAATCCAAAACACTTCGAGTTATATTGATAGAAAACTTGCTCACCAAGTAAAGCTTGTTGGAGTTCTAAGTTACGTATTTGAAGAGTTGAAATGACCAAGCTATAATAAGTGTGAATGGCTTTGATCGGGAATTCATTCATTCTAACATTCGACAATATAAGCTTTAATCTTATAATCTAAGTACACGTATTCTCTTAAAGTCAAAGGGTTCGGTCAATTCTTGTAGAATAACTCCATTAGTAGCATTGATTTCACCTTCTTAAGATGTAATTGTACTCACATTATCGTCTAAGTATATCGAATGTAATCCAAAACACTTCGAGTTATATTGATAGAAAACTTGCTCACCAAGTAAAGCTTGTTGGAGTTCTAAGTTACGTATTTGAAGAGTTGAAATGACCAAGCTATAATAAGTGTGAATGGCTTTGATCGGGAATTCATTCATTCTAACATTCGATAATATAAGCTTTAATCTTATAATCTAAGTACACGTATTCTCTTATAGTCAAAGGGTTCGGTCAATTGTTGTAGAATAACTCCATTAGTAGCATTGATTTCACCTTCTTAAGATGTAATTGTACTCACATTATCGTCTAAGTATTATCGAATGTAATCCAAAACACTTCAAGTTATATTGATAGAAAACTTGCTCACCAAGTAAAGCTTGTTGGAGTTCTAAGTTACGTATTTGAAGAGTTGAAATGACCAAGCTATAATAAGTGTGAATGGCTTTGATCGGGAATTCATTCATTCTAACATTCGACAATATAAGCTTTAATCTTATAATCTAAGTACACGTATTCTCTTATAGTCAAAGGGTTCGGTCAATTGTTGTAGAATAACTCCATTAGTAGCATTGATTTCACCTTCTTAAGATGTAATTGTACTCACATTATCGTCTAAGTATTATCGAATGTAATCCAAAACACTTCAAGTTATATTGATAGAAAACTTGCTCACCAAGTAAAGCTTGTTGGAGTTCTAAGTTACGTATTTGAAGAGTTGAAATGACCAAGCTATAATAAGTGTGAATGGCTTTGATCGGGAATTCATTCATTCTAACATTCGACAATATAAGCTTTAATCTTATAATCTAAGTACACGTATTCTCTTATAGTCAAAGGGTTCGGTCAATTGTTGTAGAATAACTCCATTAGTAGCATTGATTTCACCTTCTTAAGATGTAATTGTACTCACATTATCGTCTAAGTATTATCGAATGTAATCCAAAACACTTCAAGTTATATTGATAGAAAACTTGCTCACCAAGTAAAGCTTGTTGGAGTTCTAAGTTACGTATTTGAAGAGTTGAAATGACCAAGCTATAATAAGTGTGAATGGCTTTGATCGGGAATTCATTCATTCTAACATTCGACAATATAAGCTTTAATCTTATAATCTAAGTACACGTATTCTCTTAAAGTCAAAGGGTTCGGTCAATTGTTGTAGAATAACTCCATTAGTAGCATTGATTTCACCTTCTTAAGATGTAATTGTACTCACATTATCGTCTAAGTATTATCGAATGTAATCCAAAACACTTCGAGTTATATTGATAGAAAACTTGCTCACCAAGTAAAGCTTGTTGGAGTTCTAAGTTACGTATTTGAAGAGTTGAAATGACCAAGCTATAATAAGTGTGAATGGCTTTGATCGGGAATTCATTCATTCTAACATTCGACAATATAAGCTTTAATCTTATAATCTAAGTACACGTATTCTCTTATAGTCAAAGGGTTCGGTCAATTGTTGTAGAATAACTCCATTAGTAGCATTGATTTCACCTTCTTAAGATGTAATTGTACTCACATTATCGTCTAAGTATTATCGAATGTAATCCAAAACACTTCAAGTTATATTGATAGAAAACTTGCTCACCAAGTAAAGCTTGTTGGAGTTCTAAGTTACGTATTTGAAGAGTTGAAATGACCAAGCTATAATAAGTGTGAATGGCTTTGATCGGGAATTCATTCATTCTAACATTCGACAATATAAGCTTTAATCTTATAATCTAAGTACACGTATTCTCTTATAGTCAAAGGGTTCGGTCAATTGTTGTAGAATAACTCCATTAGTAGCATTGATTTCACCTTCTTAAGATGTAATTGTACTCACATTATCGTCTAAGTATTATCGAATGTAATCCAAAACACTTCAAGTTATATTGATAGAAAACTTGCTCACCAAGTAAAGCTTGTTGGAGTTCTAAGTTACGTATTTGAAGAGTTGAAATGACCAAGCTATAATAAGTGTGAATGGCTTTGATCGGGAATTCATTCATTCTAACATTCGACAATATAAGCTTTAATCTTATAATCTAAGTACACGTATTCTCTTATAGTCAAAGGGTTCGGTCAATTGTTGTAGAATAACTCCATTAGTAGCATTGATTTCACCTTCTTAAGATGTAATTGTACTCACATTATCGTCTAAGTATTATCGAATGTAATCCAAAACACTTCAAGTTATATTGATAGAAAACTTGCTCACCAAGTAAAGCTTGTTGGAGTTCTAAGTTACGTATTTGAAGAGTTGAAATGACCAAGCTATAATAAGTGTGAATGGCTTTGATCGGGAATTCATTCATTCTAACATTCGACAATATAAGCTTTAATCTTATAATCTAAGTACACGTATTCTCTTATAGTCAAAGGGTTCGGTCAATTGTTGTAGAATAACTCCATTAGTAGCATTGATTTCACCTTCTTAAGATGTAATTGTACTCACATTATCGTCTAAGTATTATCGAATGTAATCCAAAACACTTCAAGTTATATTGATAGAAAACTTGCTCACCAAGTAAAGCTTGTTGGAGTTCTAAGTTACGTATTTGAAGAGTTGAAATGACCAAGCTATAATAAGTGTGAATGGCTTTGATCGGGAATTCATTCATTCTAACATTCGACAATATAAGCTTTAATCTTATAATCTAAGTACACGTATTCTCTTAAAGTCAAAGGGTTCGGTCAATTGTTGTAGAATAACTCCATTAGTAGCATTGATTTCACCTTCTTAAGATGTAATTGTACTCACATTATCGTCTAAGTATTATCGAATGTAATCCAAAACACTTCGAGTTATATTGATAGAAAACTTGCTCACCAAGTAAAGCTTGTTGGAGTTCTAAGTTACGTATTTGAAGAGTTGAAATGACCAAGCTATAATAAGTGTGAATGGCTTTGATCGGGAATTCATTCATTCTAACATTCGACAATATAAGCTTTAATCTTATAATCTAAGTACACGTATTCTCTTATAGTCAAAGGGTTCGGTCAATTGTTGTAGAATAACTCCATTAGTAGCATTGATTTCACCTTCTTAAGATGTAATTGTACTCACATTATCGTCTAAGTATTATCGAATGTAATCCAAAACACTTCAAGTTATATTGATAGAAAACTTGCTCACCAAGTAAAGCTTGTTGGAGTTCTAAGTTACGTATTTGAAGAGTTGAAATGACCAAGCTATAATAAGTGTGAATGGCTTTGATCGGGAATTCATTCATTCTAACATTCGACAATATAAGCTTTAATCTTATAATCTAAGTACACGTATTCTCTTATAGTCAAAGGGTTCGGTCAATTGTTGTAGAATAACTCCATTAGTAGCATTGATTTCACCTTCTTAAGATGTAATTGTACTCACATTATCGTCTAAGTATTATCGAATGTAATCCAAAACACTTCAAGTTATATTGATAGAAAACTTGCTCACCAAGTAAAGCTTGTTGGAGTTCTAAGTTACGTATTTGAAGAGTTGAAATGACCAAGCTATAATAAGTGTGAATGGCTTTGATCGGGAATTCATTCATTCTAACATTCGACAATATAAGCTTTAATCTTATAATCTAAGTACACGTATTCTCTTATAGTCAAAGGGTTCGGTCAATTGTTGTAGAATAACTCCATTAGTAGCATTGATTTCACCTTCTTAAGATGTAATTGTACTCACATTATCGTCTAAGTATTATCGAATGTAATCCAAAACACTTCAAGTTATATTGATAGAAAACTTGCTCACCAAGTAAAGCTTGTTGGAGTTCTAAGTTACGTATTTGAAGAGTTGAAATGACCAAGCTATAATAAGTGTGAATGGCTTTGATCGGGAATTCATTCATTCTAACATTCGACAATATAAGCTTTAATCTTATAATCTAAGTACACGTATTCTCTTAAAGTCAAAGGGTTCGGTCAATTGTTGTAGAATAACTCCATTAGTAGCATTGATTTCACCTTCTTAAGATGTAATTGTACTCACATTATCGTCTAAGTATTATCGAATGTAATCCAAAACACTTCAAGTTATATTGATAGAAAACTTGCTCACCAAGTAAAGCTTGTTGGAGTTCTAAGTTACGTATTTGAAGAGTTGAAATGACCAAGCTATAATAAGTGTGAATGGCTTTGATCGGGAATTCATTCATTCTAACATTCGACAATATAAGCTTTAATCTTATAATCTAAGTACACGTATTCTCTTATAGTCAAAGGGTTCGGTCAATTGTTGTAGAATAACTCCATTAGTAGCATTGATTTCACCTTCTTAAGATGTAATTGTACTCACATTATCGTCTAAGTACTATCGAATGTAATCCAAAACACTTCAAGTTATATTGATAGAAAACTTGCTCACCAAGTAAAGCTTGTCGGAGTTCTAAGTTACGTATTTGAAGAGTTGAAATGACCAAGCTATAATAAGTGTGAATGGCTTTGATCGGGAATTCATTCATTCTAACATTCGACAATATAAGCTTTCATCTTATAATCTAAGTACACGTATTCTCTTAAAGTCAAAGGGTTCGGTCAATTCTTGTAGAATAACTCCATTAGTAGCATTGATTTCACCTTCTTAAGATGTAATTGTACTCACATTATCGTCTAAGTATTATCGAATGTAATCCAAAACACTTCGAGTTATATTGATAGAAAACTTGCTCACCAAGTAAAGCTTGTTGGAGTTCTGAGTTACGTATTTGACGAGTTGAAATGACCAAGCTATAATAAGTGTGAATGGCTTTGATCGGGAATTCATTCATTTTAACATTCGACAATATAAGCTTTAATCTTATAATCTAAGTACACGTATTCTCCTAAAGTCAAAGGGTTCGGTTAATTATTGTAGAATAACTCCATTAGTAGCATTGATTTCACCTTCTTAAGATGTAATTGTACTCACATTATCGTCTAAGTATTATTGAATGTAATCCAAAACACTTCGAGTTATATTGATAGAAAACTTGCTCACCAAGTAAAGTTTGTTAGAGTTCTAAGTTACGTATTTGAAGAGTTGAATTGACCAAGCTATAATAAGTGTGAATGGCTTTGATAGGGAATTCATTCATTCTAACATTCGACAATATAAGCTTTAATCTTATAATCTAAGTACACGTATTCTCTTAAAGTCAAAGGATTCGGTCAATTCTTGTAGAATAACTCCATTAGCAGCATTGATTTCACCATCTTAAGATGTAATTGTACTCACATTATTATATAAGTATTATCCAAAATACTTCGAGTTATATTGATAGAAAACTTGCTCACCAAGTAAAGCTTGTTGGAGTTCTAAGTTACGTATTTGAAGAGTTGAAATGACCAAGCTATAATAAGTGTGAATGGCTTTGATCGGGAATTCATTCATTCTAACATTCGATAATATAAGCTTTAATCTTATAATCTAAGTACACGTATTCTCTTATAGTCAAAGGGTTCGGTCAATTGTTGTAGAATAACTCCATTAGTAGCATTGATTTCACCTTCTTAAGATGTAATTGTACTCACATTATCGTCTAAGTATTATCGAATGTAATCCAAAACACTTCAAGTTATATTGATAGAAAACTTGCTCACCAAGTAAAGCTTGTTGGAGTTCTAAGTTACGTATTTGAAGAGTTGAAATGACCAAGCTATAATAAGTGTGAATGGCTTTGATCGGGAATTCATTCATTCTAACATTCGATAATATAAGCTTTAATCTTATAATCTAAGTACACGTATTCTCTTATAGTCAAAGGGTTCGGTCAATTGTTGTAGAATAACTCCATTAGTAGCATTGATTTCACCTTCTTAAGATGTAATTGTACTCACATTATCGTCTAAGTATTATCGAATGTAATCCAAAACACTTCAAGTTATATTGATAGAAAACTTGCTCACCAAGTAAAGCTTGTTGGAGTTCTAAGTTACGTATTTGAAGAGTTGAAATGACCAAGCTATAATAAGTGTGAATGGCTTTGATCGGGAATTCATTCATTCTAACATTCGACAATATAAGCTTTAATCTTATAATCTAAGTACACGTATTCTCTTATAGTCAAAGGGTTCGGTCAATTGTTGTAGAATAACTCCATTAGTAGCATTGATTTCACCTTCTTAAGATGTAATTGTACTCACATTATCGTCTAAGTATTATCGAATGTAATCCAAAACACTTCAAGTTATATTGATAGAAAACTTGCTCACCAAGTAAAGCTTGTTGGAGTTCTAAGTTACGTATTTGAAGAGTTGAAATGACCAAGCTATAATAAGTGTGAATGGCTTTGATCGGGAATTCATTCATTCTAACATTCGACAATATAAGCTTTAATCTTATAATCTAAGTACACGTATTCTCTTAAAGTCAAAGGGTTCGGTCAATTGTTGTAGAATAACTCCATTAGTAGCATTGATTTCACCTTCTTAAGATGTAATTGTACTCACATTATCGTCTAAGTATTATCGAATGTAATCCAAAACACTTCAAGTTATATTGATAGAAAACTTGCTCACCAAGTAAAGCTTGTTGGAGTTCTAAGTTACGTATTTGAAGAGTTGAAATGACCAAGCTATAATAAGTGTGAATGGCTTTGATCGGGAATTCATTCATTCTAACATTCGACAATATAAGCTTTCATCTTATAATCTAAGTACACGTATTCTCTTAAAGTCAAAGGGTTCGGTCAATTCTTGTAGAATAACTCCATTAGTAGCATTGATTTCACCTTCTTAAGATGTAATTGTACTCACATTATCGTCTAAGTATATCGAATGTAATCCAAAACACTTCGAGTTATATTGATAGAAAACTTGCTCACCAAGTAAAGCTTGTTGGAGTTCTAAGTTACGTATTTGAAGAGTTGAAATGACCAAGCTATAATAAGTGTGAATGGCTTTGATCGGGAATTCATTCATTCTAACATTCGACAATATAAGCTTTAATCTTATAATCTAAGTACACGTATTCTCTTATAGTCAAAGGGTTCGGTCAATTGTTGTAGAATAACTCCATTAGTAGCATTGATTTCACCTTCTTAAGATGTAATTGTACTCACATTATCGTCTAAGTATTATCGAATGTAATCCAAAACACTTCAAGTTATATTGATAGAAAACTTGCTCACCAAGTAAAGCTTGTTGGAGTTCTAAGTTACGTATTTGAAGAGTTGAAATGACCAAGCTATAATAAGTGTGAATGGCTTTGATCGGGAATTCATTCATTCTAACATTCGACAATATAAGCTTTAATCTTATAATCTAAGTACACGTATTCTCTTATAGTCAAAGGGTTCGGTCAATTGTTGTAGAATAACTCCATTAGTAGCATTGATTTCACCTTCTTAAGATGTAATTGTACTCACATTATCGTCTAAGTACTATCGAATGTAATCCAAAACACTTCAAGTTATATTGATAGAAAACTTGCTCACCAAGTAAAGCTTGTCGGAGTTCTAAGTTACGTATTTGAAGAGTTGAAATGACCAAGCTATAATAAGTGTGAATGGCTTTGATCGGGAATTCATTCATTCTAACATTCGACAATATAAGCTTTCATCTTATAATCTAAGTACACGTATTCTCTTAAAGTCAAAGGGTTCGGTCAATTCTTGTAGAATAACTCCATTAGTAGCATTGATTTCACCTTCTTAAGATGTAATTGTACTCACATTATCGTCTAAGTATTATCGAATGTAATCCAAAACACTTCGAGTTATATTGATAGAAAACTTGCTCACCAAGTAAAGCTTGTTGGAGTTCTAAGTTACGTATTTGAAGAGTTGAAATGACCAAGCTATAATAAGTGTGAATGGCTTTGATCGGGAATTCATTCATTTTAACATTCGACAATATAAGCTTTAATCTTATAATCTAAGTACACGTATTCTCCTAAAGTCAAAGGGTTCGGTCAATTGTTGTAGAATAACTCCATTAGTAGCATTGATTTCACCTTCTTAAGATGTAATTGTACTCACATTATCGTCTAAGTACTATCGAATGTAATCCAAAACACTTCAAGTTATATTGATAGAAAACTTGCTCACCAAGTAAAGCTTGTTGGAGTTCTAAGTTACGTATTTGAAGAGTTGAAATGACCAAGCTATAATAAGTGTAAATGGCTTTGATCGGGAATTCATTCATTCTAACATTCGACAATATAAGCTTTAATCTTATAATCTAAGTACACGTATTCTCTTATAGTCAAAGGGTTCGGTCAATTGTTGTAGAATAACTCCATTAGTAGCATTGATTTCACCTTCTTAAGATGTAATTGTACTCACATTATCGTCTAAGTATTATCGAATGTAATCCAAAACACTTCAGAGTTATATTGATAGAAAACTTGCTCACCAAGTAAAGCTTGTTCGGAGTTCTAAGTTACGTATTTGAAGAGTTGAAATGACCAAGCTATAATAAGTGTGAATGGCTTTGATCGGGAATTCATTCATTCTAACATTCGACAATATAAGCTTTCATCTTATAATCTAAGTACACGTATTCTCTTAAAGTCAAAGGGTTCGGTCAATTGTTGTAGAATAACTCCATTAGTAGCATTGATTTCACCTTCTTAAGATGTAATTGTACTCACATTATCGTCTAAGTATTATCGAATGTAATCCAAAACACTTCAGTTATATTGATAGAAAACTTGCTCACCAAGTAAAGCTTGTTGGAGTTCTAAGTTACGTATTTGAAGAGTTGAAATGACCAAGCTATAATAAGTGTGAATGGCTTTGATCGGGAATTCATTCATTCTAACATTCGACAATATAAGCTTTAATCTTATAATCTAAGTACACGTATTCTCTTATAGTCAAAGGGTTCGGTCAATTGTTGTAGAATAACTCCATTAGTAGCATTGATTTCACCTTCTTAAGATGTAATTGTACTCACATTATCGTCTAAGTATTATCGAATGTAATCCAAAACACTTCAAGTTATATTGATAGAAAACTTGCTCACCAAGTAAAGCTTGTTGGAGTTCTAAGTTACGTATTTGAAGAGTTGAAATGACCAAGCTATAATAAGTGTGAATGGCTTTGATCGGGAATTCATTCATTCTAACATTCGACAATATAAGCTTTAATCTTATAATCTAAGTACACGTATTCTCTTATAGTCAAAGGGTTCGGTCAATTGTTGTAGAATAACTCCATTAGTAGCATTGATTTCACCTTCTTAAGATGTAATTGTACTCACATTATCGTCTAAGTATTATCGAATGTAATCAAAACACTTCAAGTTATATTGATAGAAAACTTGCTCACCAAGTAAAGCTTGTTGGAGTTCTAAGTTACGTATTTGAAGAGTTGAAATGACCAAGCTATAATAAGTGTGAATGGCTTTGATCGGGAATTCATTCATTCTAACATTCGACAATATAAGCTTTAATCTTATAATCTAAGTACACGTATTCTCTTAAAGTCAAAGGGTTCGGTCAATTGTTGTAGAATAACTCCATTAGTAGCATTGATTTCACCTTCTTAAGATGTAATTGTACTCACATTATCGTCTAAGTATTATCGAATGTAATCCAAAACACTTCGAGTTATATTGATAGAAAACTTGCTCACCAAGTAAAGCTTGTTGGAGTTCTAAGTTACGTATTTGAAGAGTTGAAATGACCAAGCTATAATAAGTGTGAATGGCTTTGATCGGGAATTCATTCATTCTAACATTCGACAATATAAGCTTTAATCTTATAATCTAAGTACACGTATTCTCTTAAAGTCAAAGGGTTCGGTCAATTGTTGTAGAATAACTCCATTAGTAGCATTGATTTCACCTTCTTAAGATGTAATTGTACTCACATTATCGTCTAAGTATTATGAATGTAATCCAAAACACTTCGAGTTATATTGATAGAAAACTTGCTCACCAAGTAAAGCTTGTTAGAGTTCTAAGTTACGTATTTGAAGAGTTGAAATGACCAAGCTATAATAAGTGTGAATGGCTTTGATCGGGAATTCATTCATTCTAACATTCGACAATATAAGCTTTAATCTTATAATCTAAGTACACGTATTCTCTTAAAGTCAAAGGGTTCGGTCAATTGTTGTAGAATAACTCCATTAGTAGCATTGATTTCACCTTCTTAAGATGTAATTGTACTCACATTATCGTCTAAGTATTATCGAATGTAATCCAAAACACTTCAAGTTATATTGATAGAAAACTTGCTCACCAAGTAAAGCTTGTTGGAGTTCTAAGTTACGTATTTGAAGAGTTGAAATGACCAAGCTATAATAAGTGTGAATGGCTTTGATCGGGAATTCATTCATTCTAACATTCGATAATATAAGCTTTAATCTATAATCTAAGTACACGTATTCTCTTATAGTCAAAGGGTTCGGTCAATTGTTGTAGAATAACTCCATTAGTAGCATTGATTTCACCTTCTTAAGATGTAATTGTACTCACATTATCGTCTAAGTATTATCGAATGTATCCAAAACACTTCAAGTTATATTGATAGAAAACTTGCTCACCAAGTAAAGCTTGTTGGAGTTCTAAGTTACGTATTTGAAGAGTTGAAATGACCAAGCTATAATAAGTGTAAATGGCTTTGATCGGGAATTCATTCATTCTAACATTCGACAATATAAGCTTTAATCTTATAATCTAAGTACACGTATTCTCTTATAGTCAAAGGGTTCGGTCAATTGTTGTAGAATAACTCCATTAGTAGCATTGATTTCACCTTCTTAAGATGTAATTGTACTCACATTATCGTCTAAGTATTATCGAATGTAATCCAAAACACTTCGAGTTATATTGATAGAAAACTTGCTCACCAAGTAAAGCTTGTTGGAGTTCTAAGTTACGTATTTGAAGAGTTGAAATGACCAAGCTATAATAAGTGTGAATGGCTTTGATCGGGAATTCATTCATTCTAACATTCGATAATATAAGCTTTAATCCTATAATCTAAGTACACGTATTCTCTTATAGTCAAAGGGTTCGGTCAATTGTTGTAGAATAACTCCATTAGTAGCATTGATTTCACCTTCTTAAGATGTAATTGTACTCACATTATCGTCTAAGTATTATCGAATGTAATCCAAAACACTTCAAGTTATATTGATAGAAAACTTGCTCACCAAGTAAAGCTTGTTGGAGTTCTAAGTTACGTATTTGAAGAGTTGAAATGACCAAGCTATAATAAGTGTGAATGGCTTTGATCGGGAATTCATTCATTCTAACATTCGACAATATAAGCTTTAATCTTATAATCTAAGTACACGTATTCTCTTAAAGTCAAAGGGTTCGGTCAATTGTTGTAGAATAACTCCATTAGTAGCATTGATTTCACCTTCTTAAGATGTAATTGTACTCACATTATCGC